>JAODAL010050793.1:0-27140 GCA_025379985.1 Phyllomedusa bahiana | reverse complement strand
GGGGTGGTGAGGAGAGGCAGGTTAAAAAAACCCGACAGGGGAAAGGGGGTTTGGGCCCAAGAGGAACCCCAAAATCCCGCTGCCCCACTGGGGGGAATAAAGGAAGGGAATGGGGCCGCCGCCCTCTTTTTGAGCTCCCAAGGAATAGGGCAGCCCCAAGTTGGGGAGCGGGCCTTGGCCAGAAGAGAAACCCGCACAGAAATTTCACAGGTGTGTAAGCAGCGGCTACGGGAAAAGGGCGTCTCCCAAAAAAGGGGGAACTGAACGGGGCCCAAAGTTTGCGATGGGGAAAACATAGGTACGACTGCGGTTCGCAAGATGGGCCCGGGGCTTTTGGGAAGGGGCGATTTGGGAAAAGGGGGCACAAAAACCGTGAAAATGCCCTATGTAAAAGAATAAAAATTTTCAAAAATATTTGCCCTCTATTTTAACAAGAATATAATTTTACAATAATAAGCCCCTTTTGGTTTTAAAGAATTTAGGTTATTTAATTGCCCTTTATTCCCAAAAAATAGTAAAAACAGGTACTGAAAATAAAAAACATAAAACCCGAGAGAAGGAAACTGGGTTGCGGGAAAAACCTCTTAAAATCAATGAATTATTAGTAAAATTAGCCCCCTCCCTTTAAAGGGGTTGTGCAAAAAAGGGGGCAAAACCCTCATAAAAAGCAGATAAAAAATTAACGTTTCCCCGGGGGATATGTCAGAGCCCGCCTTTCCCAAACCCAAGCCCATTTTGGATCGGGTAAAACCACCCCCAAAGCAGAAATTTGGTGGTTTTCCCGGGGTTAAAAAAAGGGGGGAACCCAAAAAAGTAATCCCTTTTTAAACTTATTACGGAAAGAGCAGGGAGAACTAGGCTTTGGAAAAGGCGGGCCCCGGAAATTAAAAGGAAACAAAACACTAGGCAGCTCCCCCAAAATTAAAGGGGCTTTTTTATTGTCCCAAAGAAACAAAAAAAAGAATAAAACAAGACGCGTTTCCCGGAGGTATTTTCCCTCCCCTTCCCTCAGTTGCATATCAGTGATGCAACTGGGGGAAAGCGGGGGAGTTTTCCTCCCGAAACGCGTTTTGGGTTTTTTTTTTCTATTTTTTTGTTTCTTTGGGCCCATTTAAAAAGCCCACTTTAATTTTGGGCGGAGCTGCCTAGCGTTTGTCCTTTTAAAATTTGTTGCAGCGCTGCCCCGGGCGGGCCCTTTTTTCCCCTGCCCCCTTTGCCGAAATTTAAAGTTTGAAAAGGGATTACTTTTTGTTTTTTATTTTCTAGAATATAACTACTATAAATTTCCCCCTAATAAAAAAAAACAAGTTTATAACTACTAAAATACTGTTTCCTTTTGTAAAAGAATAAAAACTACTTTAATATGCCCCTATTTTAAAAGAATTTTAAAACTACAAAAAACTGCCCCCCTATGTACAAGAATAAAACTACTATAATACTGCCACCTGGGGAGGGGGAAGTTTTTTCTGGGGTGTTTCCTATGTCGGAAAAAGGCCCGGGGGGGGGCCCAAAACCGGGAAGGGGGAGTTCCCCCAAAGCAAGGCCCGGGCTTTCCAGGGCCTTTTTGGGGAAATTTAAACCCCCAGGCTCCCAAATTCCGGGGGAGGGAAACCCCAAAGTTAAGAGGAAGTTTGTGCATTTGGAAGGGGCGTCATGGAAGTGAGGGGAAGAAGAATTTGGGGAGCAGCAAGAACCCTTCCCAGAAAATAAAAAGTTTTGGAGCAAGCCCCTGCCGGGAATGCAGCAGGTAAAGCAGACGAAATTACAGCCGGAAGGTGTGCAGCCCCCGGGGCAAGACACCAAAGAACCCTTGGAGAGACAAATGATAAAAGCAAAACTGAAAGCAGGGGAAAAGGGGTTTCTAAAAGAACCCCGATCTGGGAGCAGCAAAACATTTTGGGGACGTAAAGTGGGAGGGACCAAGGACCCAAAAGCTACAAGGGCCCTGAAACCCACCACAGCTAAGGGGGAAACCCTGGGACCCCGGTCCCAACCCAGGGAGTGTGCCCCAAAGCTTTTTAGCACGGCCGACCCACAGACCCCCAGAGCCCCCCCATTTAATGGGGCAGAGCGCCCCTTAAGAGCGGGGCCCACCGGCCGCCCAGATCCCTGCACTGGTGCAGAGAAATGGAGCCCCTCAAGAAGGACAAGGTCCCCTTTTGCAGAAAAAAGATCCCCCCTGCTTTGTTTTTTTGAATGAAGGGGGCCCACTCCTTGTGAAAAAACGACCCCCCAGGGGACAAAAAAAGCGGGGGGTTTTTTTGGGGGCAAAAGCGGGGAAGGGGCCCATGAAGGAAAATGGGGGGATATTTTGGGAGCTTTTTGGGACCCTGTTTGGTTAAAAACCTTACGGGAACAGGGGGATCGGGTTTTTGGGGAGGCGGGGGGCCAAAGGGGGACACAAGGGTTTCTCTGAGTTCACCTAGACCCCTTCCATGGCAACACCCAGAAAAGAAAAGGCCTATTTTTGGGGGACCAGCAAAGCCTTTTCCCTTTTTTGAAAGGGGGGGGATCTTTTAAGGGAAAAAAGGTAAAGCAGCGGGGATCTGCAGCAACACCAGCCCAAGCACAAGACCGGGGTCTCTCACCGACACCAAAAAGCCCCAAAGCGGCCCACTGTCCCCCCAATAAACCCCCGGGCCTGCAGGCCCCAGCAGACAGTATCCAGCAGCATGGACACTTCCCTTGAAGGTAATGTGTGGTACCCAGAAGGGACATAAAAAAGGCCCCCAGCAGAGACCCACATTGCAGAAAGGATTTTGGGACTCATCCAGGGGGGGTTGTGCAGCAGGAGCGGGCCCAAAGGTGTTTCCCTGTGCAGGGTGATTCCCTCCCCTGAAAGGGAGGTTTCCCTCGGGGGGTTTCTGAATTGCAAGGTCTCAGGACTCAAACTATAATGATTGTAAACATGTTGCTTTGTTGTCCCGGGAGGCTCTGTGTTGGTTTTGCCCCTGCGGGGATAATGTCTTCCCAGTTGTGGGGGGAGCAGATCCATTTTCAGGTTTGGTTCAGCCTGTAGGTCCTATTGCTCCCAGAGTCCTTTGAGGTTGATGGAGATGAAGGGGCCAGCGCAACCCAAATGCTGGGTTTTTTCCCCCTTTAGCCCCCAGTTGGGGAGCCCCCCTGGGTGAGGTGGTCAGAAAGGGCCCAAACACAGCGTCCGCCGCCCCCTAAAAGGGGAGGGTCCCTAGGCTTTGGTTTTTCCTGGGGAATGCCTGGAGCAGAGGGTAAACCAATTTTTTTTGTCCTAAAAACCGGTTATACGGGCCAGGGCCCTTAAAGAGGGGGAACGGGGTCCGGTTCAGGAATCGGTCCCCAAGGAAGTTTTTTTGCCCATTTGGAGGGTTTTTGTGCGAGCCCCTATTGTGGGGCCCCAAAAATGGGCTTCCTGCCTGACCCATCCTGGCAGTGATTAATTTTCCCTGCAGCCAGGGTTTGATGTGAGCTTCAAGCCTCATTCGGCCCTGGATCGGTTTTGGCCCAAAGCTTCACCAGGTTCAGGGAAAAGGGGGTGAGGGCTGGGAAAATTTCAGCTTCTTTCCCCATCTCAAACCCCAGACACAGTGAACGTCCCCCCCAAATGTTCTGGAATAAAGCCGTCCCTACCAGGACAATTGTACTATGGCGGGAAGGGAGTCACTGTGACCCTGTCTCTGACCTAAACTAAGACCGGGGGTTGGGTGGATTTCGGGGAAGGGAAAAGGGTAAAAAGGTTTCCTAGTTAAGCTGGGTCAGGGCACAATGTAAACCCACCATCTCCCAAAAAATCCCTTCCTTTCTTTCGGCCGGGAGGGGGCCCGGTTGCTTCTACCCTGGTCAGCCCGGGAAATGTTTTAAATGTGGGGGGCCGGATGTTTTTAAAGGAGGGTGTGCACCAAAGTGAAATGAAACCCTGAAATGGGGAGGGGGCCCAATGTAGTCCCAAAGTGCCAGAAGATCGGGGGCCCAATTTATGTGCAAAAAAGGGGGTTTCATCCCCATAGAGTTTCCCCCAAAACCCCTGGCAAAACATCTGAGGGACCCCCCGTTCAGGGTTTAATGGGGGGGCGATGCCTGGGGGGGGCCTTTGATAAACCCGCCAGACCCACACCCTAAACCAGGAAAACCGCCTGACACAGGTAACCAGCCAGCCCCAACCCAAACGCCTGACACAGGAAAAACCAGCCAGCCCAAACCCACAGGCAGGGGTAATAGGGGGGGCCATGGGGGGGCCCAAGAGCAGGGGGAAAGCACACCCAGGTAGCACCCTCTACTCTGGGCCCTTCATCTAATGTCAGGGGAGAAAGGGAAAAAACAAAGTAAGGGGAAAAAAAATTTTAAATTTCCCCCCAAAAAAACCTGAGGAGAAGGGAAAACACTGGTCCAAAAGATCTGGGGGGAAAAGAAGGTGAAAAAGGAGGGGGGCGCGATCCCGTCCCCAAAAAGGTACGTGTCCTGTCTGGGGAGGAAGCTGAGGCAGAGTTTAGAAGGGGAAATGAGGCAAAAAAATAGAGTAGTAGGGGGGGCCCCAGGAAGGGACCCCCCCAAGAGAAGGAGACCCCCCCGTCAGATTCAGAAAAGGGGAGACGGTTGGTGGGGGGAAAGGGTTTTCTGTTTCTAAACCTTAAGACCATTTTTTCACCCAGATCATGAGCTATAGGGGGTTAGGAAAAACCCAGTAGAAATAAAATTTTCCGGTATAAATGGGGTTTGCTTTTCTTTATTAGTTTTTTTGTTTTTTCCTTTTCCCCAAAAAATTTTTTGGCCCTTTAGGTTAAATTTTCTCCCGTATTTTTAGTTTGATTACAATTTATTGAATTTTTTTTTTGTATTTGATGGAATTATTTTTTTGATTGTACCCCTTGTTTTTTTTAAACAAAAAAAAATTGCCCCCTTTTGGTACAAGTTTATAACTTTTTAAAATTTACCCCCCTTTGTACAAAAATTAAAAAAAATAAAATTTAGGGGCCCTATGAAAAACAGATTTTAAATACTAAAATTTACTGCCTGTTATGTACAGGAATATAATTTCTAAAATTACTGCCTTTCCTTTGGGGGTACAGGAATATAATACTTTTAAAAATCCCCCACTATGTACAAAAAAATTTTTTTAACTACTAAAATACTCCCTCCTATGTACAAAAATTTTAAAATTACTAAAAATTCTGCCCCTATGTACAAAAATTTAAAATTTTACTATAATATTTCTCCCTTTGCACAAAAATATAATTTCTAAAATACCGCCCATATGAAACAAGAATATAATAATAAAATAGTGCCCCTAGGGTACAAAAATTTAAAAACTACTATAATACCTGTTTTCCTATGTAAAAGGAAATATAACACTTATAAAAATCCCGCTATGTACAAGAATATAATTTACGTTTATACTGCCCCTAGGTAAAAAAGAATATAACTCCCGATGTTTACTCCCCCTATGTAAAAGGGAATACAATTTCTATAATATGCCCCCGATTTTTTTTACAAGAAAAAAAACTACTAAAATTACTGCTCCCATGTAAAGAAAATAAAAATACAATTTTATGCCCCTTTATGTACAAGAATTTAACTCCCTTTAATATTGCCCCTATGTACAAAAATTTATAACTACTATAATACGGGCCCACCTATGTAAAAAGAATATAACTAATTTTAATACTGCCCTTATTTTCCCAAAGATTAAAAACTATATAATACTCCCCTATGTAAAAAGAATAAAAACTACTAAAATATTTCCCAAAACCTATGAAACAAGAATATAACTACTATAATCTCCCTCCCTAGGAGAGGTTGGTGTTGCTGAGCTCCGGGGGATGTCTGGAAAAAGACCAGGGGGGGCCACCCTGGCAGGGGATTTCCCCCAAGCAAGGCCCAGGCTTCTGGGCCCTTAATTGGGGAAAATAAAATTTCCAGGCTCCTTTCTGGGGATTTTAAACCCAAAGTCGGGGGTTGGTGTTTGTGAAGTAAAGAGGACCGTAATTTTGTTTGGTTGTAGAAGTAACGTTCCCCAGAAAGAAGAAAGCGGGAATCAAGAGGTTTGGACCGGATCCGCCAGCATCCCCAACAGGTGAAGCAAACGCCTTTTGCAGCCTGCAGGTGTGCAGACCACCCAGACCCGAGCAGCAAAAGGGAGAACCTTTTCGGGGAGGGACAGACCATCCGCAGAATCTGCCCGCAGCAGGGAAAAGATGCCCCTTTTTGAACCCTACACGGAGCGCAGAAATGTTTTTAATAAGGTGGAAGAGGCCCCAAAGGGAAGGGAAAACAAGCTACAAGGGGCCCGGGGGGGAAAACAGCGGTATGAAGAACCCGGGGGCCAGTTCCTCGATCGGTGACCCCCGGCCCGTAGCAGCCAGAAACCCGCGGGGCCCCCAGAGCTCCCCCGTAATTGGGGGGAGAGGGGGCCCCCGAGTTGCTAAACCCCCTGGGGCCGACAAAATCCCCGACTGGTGCAGGGGAAGAAACACCTTGAGGAAAAAACCCAAAGGGCCTCTACAGAAGAAATTTATGTTTACACAAACTAAAGGTTTGGGGCCAAAACCCCGGAAAAACAGGACTCATTGATAAGAAACTGGGATCATTGGCTATAAAACCAGCAGAGACCGTGAGGGCATTTGGCATGGCTGGGCAAATGGGAAACCCCCTGGGGGAAAAAATATAGGAAAACCCGGACAGGTTTAAAAGGGGAGACACCAAGCCCCAGGTCCCCCGTTTACCCAAAACCTCCAAAAGTAAACCCGCAAACAATCCCGCACAAAAACCCCTTTTGCGTCCAGCGAGCCTCCCGGGTTTTTAGAAGGAGCTCTGTACGCAAAGATGTCCAAACAGCAACCAGGTTTTGCGCAATGCCTGATAAACCCAAGGGCTTCCACCCACTACAAGCCCCCGCAGACACTGTCCCCAGCATGGATCCCAGCTGCGCAAGGCCAACTGTCAAATCCCCAGGACACTCAAAGCCCCGCAGGGGCTTGTCCACCCAACATTTGGAAACCCAGCCTGCACAAAGGGGCCCAAAAAGGGCAGTTCCCGCCACACTACAAGGCTCAGCAGACTTATCCCAGCCCTGGATCCCAGCAAAGCGCCCAAAGGGGGAGCTGTCGTCTCCCGCCAAACATAAAGCCCCAGCAGGGCAATGTCACCAAAAAATGGATCCTAGCCTGTGCAAGGCCCAAACTTCCCCTGCTAACCAGCATGGGGCACCTACCCTGAAGGTAATGTGTGACAATTTCATTTTACTACAAGTCCCCGCAGAGCATGCATTGCAACAGGACTGTGGGGCTCATCCCCGAAGGGAAACGGGGCAGCCGGAGAGAGGGTTTACCCGGTGTTTTGATGCAGGATTAAATTTTCAATTGCCCCGGCAAAGGTTTTTAAGGGTTCTACTATTTCGGGCTCCCCGGACTTGCTATACAAGGCTCCCAGGCCTCTGCTATGCTGGACTCTCAGGGCTCTGCCATCCCGGGGCTCTCCAAACTAATGATTTTGATATGTTGCCCTTTTAATGATGCTGAGGACTCCGTGTTTGGTGATATGTTTTCGTCTGTGTGGGGGTTAGCTCCTTTTCCACAATCAGGTTTTTTTCAGCCTTTAGGGCCTAAATTTTGCACAATGTATTGGGGATGAGGGGACAGCACAACCCACCGCTGAGAATTTTCCCCCATTAGTTACCCCAGTGGTAGTGGACCCCCCTAGTGCAGGTGGTCAGCAAAACCCAACAGCTTCCGTTTTCCCCCCTCAGGAGGCCCGGTTTTTTGTCATGCCCCCCCTTGGGAATTTCGGGAGCAGAGGGTCACCCTCTTTTTAAAGTCTAATAGTAGGGTTTACGGGCCAGGCCTTCAAGAGGAGGAATGTGGTCCGGTTTTAGGATAAGGGTCCCAAGGAAGATCTGCCCAGTAGGAGGGTTTTTGGTGCGAGGGCCTATTGGGGTGGCCAAAAAGGGCTTTTTGCCCCGTAAAATACCCTTGGGCCGTAAAACAATCTTTTGACAGGAAAGGGGTATGATGTGACTTCAAGCTCATTTTGGAACCCGGGGGAAAGGTTCGGTCAGCTTCACCAAAAAGGGTTTAGCGAAAGAAAAGGGCGGGGCAAAGTTAGCTTCCCTCCCCAAACTCCCAAGGGCCGACCCCTGGGGGAACGTCCCCCATCAAGTTCTGGGGAAAGAAGCTGTCCCTAAAAAGGACATTGTGCTTGGCTAAAGGGGACCTGTGACCCTGTCTTGACCTCACTTAAAAAACCAGGGAAAAAGAGGATGGGTCTGGGAACTGGGGGGTGGAAAGGGAACTTAAATAAGTCAAAGGGGCACCTTTTTCACCCACCATTCCCGCCCAACTCCTTCTTCAAACGGGCGGGGAGAAGGGCGTTGCTTCTACCCTGGTAAAACCCCGGAAATGTTTTTTAAAAAAAAATTGGGGGGCCGGGGTTTAAAAGGGAGGGGTTGCGCCCCCCCGTGGTGAAGGGGGGTTTTTCCGGTTTTGAGGGAGGGGGACCTTTTCGTGCCCCTGTGCCAAAAAATAAGGAAGTTGGGGCCCAAATTTTTTGTGAGTTGGGTCGGTAAAAGGACCAATGAGAAAATTTTCCCCCAAAGCCCGGCATAACGTAATTTCAGGGAACCCCCCCTGATGAAAAGGGAAAGGGGGACGGGGGGGCAGATGGAACCCGGAAAGGAAAAAGGGGGGCATTTACTGTAAGGCGTCTGCCCCTTTAAACCGCACCCCCAGAAAGAAACCTAAAACCCCGCACCCAAATGGCCACAACACAGGCGGGCTCCCCAAAAAGAGAGGAACAGCACAAGTGGCCCCAAAAACAGGCCCCTCACCCCCAAGGGAAGAGAGGAACAAACCAAGGGGCCAAACACAGGGGGGTCCATTGAGAGGAAAAAATGAAGGTTGGGGGCGTGATAAAGGGAAAACCAGAAACCGTTTTCCTTTTTCCCGGAAACGGGGCCCCCAAAAATTGGGGAACCCCCGGAAGGCCCCAAAAAAAAAGAAGGAAAAGGATAAAAAAGAGCCGTTTAAATGAGGGGAAGGGAAAGGACTTGTTGTCCCAAAAGCGTTCTGGGAAGAAAGGGGGACACAGGGGAGATGTCATTTTGGTTTTTGTTTAAAAAAAGATATAGTGTTTTGTCCCATGGGACGTTGAGGCAGAGCTGGGGAAAAAGAAACTAAGACGCGTTGGTGGAGGAAATGATGGGGGCCAAGAGGGGGATTTCCCCCCACCCCAAAAAGGGGGCCTCTAGGGTGGGGACAGTCAGACTCCCACATGGAGACAAAGGTTTGTCAGTGGGGCGGCTTTGACTTGACCTATGCCTTTGGGGGTGCTCCCCTCTGTTACCCAGGGTTTGGAAGAATTTTTTGTTTTGGGCAGAAAACTGATGTTCATGTGTTATGTTTTTTTATTTACTTTTTCATTCTTTTTCCCAACCAGGTATGGGGCTCAAAAAAGTTTTCCCCCTGTACAAGAATATATATATAATACTGCTCCTATGTACAAGAATATAACTAAATATAATAAATGTCCTATGTACCCGGAAAAAACTACTATAATTTCTGAAATATGTACAAGAAAAAAAACTTTCTATAATACTGCTCCTATGTACAAAATATAACTAATATAATATTCTCCTATGCCACAGAATATTAAAAAAATATAAAACCGCCCTGTGTTCAAGAATATAACTCTATAAAAGTGCCCCTATGTACAAAGGGAAAATAAATAATATAATATGCCCCCTAAAGTACAGGGGTATAATATATAATTTTGCCCACTAAAGTACAAGAATATAACTTTCCATAAACTGCCCTTATGTACAAGAATATAACTGCCAGTTTATATTGTTAAGGTTATCTCAATTATTTTTCCCGTTTTGGAGTTTAAACTGTGAAAGCCCCCTGCTTTGGGGCGTTTCCCCCATGGCAAGTACTGTATGTGGTGACCTTTTGACAAACTCAAAATTTTTTTTTATCTGTGGCAAGCACCCTATGGGGTGCTTAGCGAGAAGCATTGTATAGGGTTAATGAGTCTTAAAGTGCCTAACCAGTAGTCTTAGAATTTCCCCATAAATTAACAAAAAGTATTTTTTGGCCCCCCCCCCCCCCCCCCCCCCCCCCCCCCCCCCTTTTCCCCCATCTTTGGGGAATGTTTTGATCGGGGGTTTTTCCCCCTTTTTCTGGCGTACAATGCCCTAACTGAGCGGCTACGATGTCTAATGCACCTAAAATGTGTTAGGCGCATTTTGAAGCTCGAAAATTCAACATGAGGGGGTGTTCTGGGGGTGTACCCCCAACTTAAAATTAACAAAATTTGATGTGGTTCAAAAAACTGGCGCTTTGCCGGACGGGCGACCTATTATTCAATGGCTTGCCTGAGCCTGAGGAGTCTCATGGAAATAGATTTGTGAAAAGGGGAAAAAAATTTCCCAATATTTTTCAAAAAAACCCTTGCGATAATAAAAAGTAATTTGATAATTATCAAACTATTAAAATTTAATTATTATTAATGAAAAAATGTGATCAAAAATTTAAATTTAAAAACAAAATCCCCAAACTTTAGAAATTCTCCTTAAAATGTATTTAAAATTCATAGAATTTAAACAATTTTTAAATTAAAAACCCCCTGATTATTGTTGTTCAGATTTTTTATTTTTTAATATTTTTTTACTTCAGAAAAATTTGAAATGTTTTTTTGCTGCCTCACTCTTTATTTACTACAGCAAGACCAGACAGCCAGGTATTGCTGGGCCTTGGTCCTCCAAGCAGATGCCCCATAGTTTCTATTCACTGCATGCTATTCTAAGGTTTTCTTTTTTCCAGCCTTTTAGCCTTTTTATACCAGTTAGGTGCCTTACTTTGCCCCTAATTTCCCATAATGCACCAAACACTTTCGGGGCGATGAACTTTACACACCTTTTATGAACGCAAAAAAACACTTGATTTTAAATGGAAAAAGATTGGGAAAATTGAACTTTGATGCTTTTTCCCCTTATACATGTCCCCCTTTTCCTGCCAAAAAGGGTTTTTTCACAACGTTTTTGGATCTGATTTTGGACCCATGTTGTTCCGAAAATCGCATCAAAAAACCATTGGCGATCTGACCCTAAAAGATCCAAACCAGTATCCAAACAGCAGTGGTCCTGTTTACCCTGACAAACATGATGTAAAGGGGGTTTTAAAGAAAAAGGGTTTAATAAAGAAGGGGGCCCGTCCCCTACAGAAAAGGACCCCTTTTTGTGGGCTGGGCCCCTTTTTCTTCTTTTTCTCTACTCTTTAGGATTGTGACTTTTTAAAATAAAGGTCTAAACTGCCGAACGTCAAACAAAGTCAGGGATTTTGTACTAACTCTTGGACCCTTTGGATAAAATAAAATCAACCTTTTGCATTATTTCTCTGTGTGGGGTCAATTTTTTCTCTTGATGTTTTTGGGAAAATTCATTCCCTATTTTTGGGCCCAGCACCCATCATGATTAATGCATTGAGGCCACCCCAAAACTAACTTATATATGAAAAAACGCATCCAAAAACCCACCCCAAAAGTTTGTTGTGCTTTTTGGGCCATTTTTTAGGGTCCAAAAGGCACCCATTGTTTCCCATGGGGATTTTTACTGCGTAAAACGCAAAATAAATTACATGTCAATTCTAAAAAAAGGTCCGAAAACGCATTTAAAAAAAAGCAAGTAAACATGCATCGGCGATCCCACTCTCTGAACGGGAGGCTGGTTTTTCTTGAAACCAAAAGAAATTAAACTGCTATTGTTAGTACGTTTTTTGGGTCCGTTTTTATCCCAAAAAAGGGTCCAAAAACGGTCTGAAAAAAAAGTTTTGTGAAAATTTCCCCCTTAAGAAGCAAAAATGACCCTATTACAGGACCAAACATGGACTCTACAAACTCAGCTCTGCTACATCTTTACACTTCACAGCACACAATAAAAGGCAGCCAAAGCCTGGCCGCTCAGCAGTGCCTCTCTGATGGCCTTATAATTGGAGCATGTTTGCCAGCCTGAAAATTCACCAGCGGAGCGAGAGATCAGTGTGAGTTCAGGACGGCGCTCTTTGATATTCTTGCTCATTTTTCAGTCTTTGAAGTAAAACATAATACGGGCGAGGACGCACCAGGCCCAAGCTCAACACATTGGTTTTAATAAAAGGTCGAAATGCTGCAGTCAAATTCAGCTGTAATAAGCTGCAAATGACCTTTGTAATTTGCCATGATTATCTTTTGTGGGAAAATGTAATTTAATAATTTGGATGGGGGTGGTTTGAATTTCAGTGTTGCAGGCTTAATTAGTCATTTAACTTTATGGAGTCATATAACTCCCTGAGTTACACAGATGTTTCATATTTCCTTATAGTAGAACCATGTTATTATAATTTATTAATTGTCTGTTTTATTAAAATTTACATTTCTTTCAAAATTAATATATTATTTTTTATTATACAGCTTTAAATATAATGCTTTTGATATTATTAAAATTATACAATTTAACATTTTTTTATATTATATTAAACCATTTATATTTTTATATTATTTTTTTAATTTTTCAGGGGTTATATAATGCTAAATACATTTATCATAATTATACGAAAATTAAAATTTTTCTTATTTATATTTCATATTTTTTAAATATGTTATATTTTATTATACAGGTTTATAATGCTTTTAGTAAATATTTAAATTTATAGGGGTTTTTTAAATTTTCTTAAAATTTTTTTAAACCATATTTAATATTAAAATTTTATTTTATTATATTTTAAATAAAAAGGGTTTTCTGTGTGAACGCGCACGGGACTCCCCACCGTAAACAAATTGTTTATGCTCGGGTTTAAAGGGACGGGACGAATACAAGGAAATTTTGGGAAAGGGGGCTAAAGAACCCTCAAAGCCCCCCCCTCAAATTTGGTTTGTAACAAACCTTTTTAAATTTGTTTTTGACCCACTGATTTCTTACGAAAGCAAAGGGATATTTGCCAAGCCGGGTTCACCCCAACCTGCAACACGCTGTTTGGGGGTTTTTGCCCCTTTTTCAGTGCGGAGCAGGCGATACGGGTTTTGGCTGGGAGCAATGAGTGGCTCAAAAAGGGGGAATATCTCTCCTTGGGAAAAGGAAACCAAAGGGGGGTGTAAAATTTTTTGAATTCCCTTTTTTCCCCCCTGCAAAAAACTTCTGCATATAAACGGGTTTTTTGGGGAAAGGTCTGAGAAGCTCAAGCACCCTCTATTGGATGCAAAAAAATCTTCATTTCCCTTTTTGACCCCCCGAGTTTGAAAAACCCAAAAGGGGATATTAGCCGGGCCAGAATCACTAAATTTCCCCAGACTGTTTTTTGGGGGTTTTGCCCCCATCAGTGCAAAAGCAGAAAGGGTTTTTGGCCCCCAAGAAATTTTGAAAAAATACCATTGGGGTTTTGAATAAAATCTGCCCTTTTATTTTATGGTCTTTTCAATGGAAGACGGCTCTGTCCACAGGCTGAAGACTGAATGCTCCGAGTTTTTTGGAAAAATTCCGGCAGTGTAAAAAAATCCATTCAGTGTAAAATCCTGGGCGGATTTTCTTTTAAAAAGGGGATTTGCCAAGACACCAGTTCCCAAAACCCCTCTTTTTGCATGGGACCCAGAATAAATAAAAATTCAGGGAGTCTGAAGCTGCGGGGGAGGGGAGAGGGGGGGGGGTGAGTGAGGAGTGAGGAATCCAAGGGGGGCGTCTAAAAAACCTTAAATAAAATAAAAACAGTAAAAAATTGGATTCTCAATACGGGAAAGACAAACCCTCAGACGGGCCTGTTCCCCGGGCCTTAAAACTCATTCTTTTTGGGGCCTGTCATCAGAAAAAGATGCCCGGCCTGCCCGCCCCTGGGCGTGTCTGGGGGAAGCTTTGGGGGTAACAAAGGGGGGATTGAGAAATGCTGTAGCTCTCATTTTTTCCCCCCTTTTTGAAATTCACTTATTTTTTAAAAAAAGTGATAAAAAAAACCCTTTTTGGGGGGGTTTCCCACGTAACATTACATGGTGGAAAAAAACCCCAAAAAAGTCTATGGGGATGGTGCCTGGGGGTGGGTTTTCAGACATTTTTCCAAATCTAAAAACCGTTTGTAAATCCGTTTAAGAAAACACCCGTTTTAAAAATAGCCTAAAAATTTTTATTATTTTTTAAAACTTTCTTCAAAGCAAAAACCCCCAAGGAGCCCAAGGAAAGGAAAACAAATTCTGAAAGGGGGCCTTTTTCCCCCACGGCGGTTTTTGGGACCCCTTTTTCCCGGATCCGTTTTTTGTCATCATCTTATCATATCTTTTCCATCATCTTTCCATCATAATCATCGCCCCCAAATCAAATCATAAATCATCATCATCATCATCCCCCAGAAACATCATCATCATCATCATCCCCCAGAAACATCATCATCATCATCATCACCATAAAAATTCATTTCATCATCTCACCCTCGCCTTTAAAATCATCACCCATCATGTCTGCCCCCCAATTAAATCATCATCATCAGGCTGCCCTGCCATCAAATCATCATCTCATGCCCCCCCCCAAAACCTTTAAAAATAAAACATCATCATGTCCCCCCACCATCAAATCATCATCATCATGTCTGCCCCCCCTTCTACCTCCCGCTGCCGGGGGCCCCCGGGCCGAGCCCTCCTCGCCGGGCCGGGCCCCCGGGCCGAGCCTCTTCCTGCGCTCCCCGCCGCCCCCAAACCCCTCTCCTGCGTCCCGCCGCCGC
This sequence comes from Phyllomedusa bahiana, assembly GCA_025379985.1. Lineage (NCBI taxonomy): Eukaryota > Metazoa > Chordata > Amphibia > Anura > Hylidae > Phyllomedusa > Phyllomedusa bahiana. Next base: position 12,441 of record JAODAL010050793.1, on the reverse strand, counting down.
CCCCGGGCCCCCCGCGACCCCCCGCCGGCCTTTCGGTGCGCTTTTGGGCACCCCCGTTTTGAGGGATGCAAAGAGCGCTGTTACGTACCGGAGGTGTGGAGCGCTTTTGGAAAAAGGGGCCAAAAAAGGGGGACTCCTTTTTTCCCTTATGGGGTTCAGTTGCGTAAAACGCAAAAAGGGAATTGAAATGAAAAATTAAAAAAAAAGCGGATGCGAAAAGGCAGGAAGCTTTTCCAAAAAGCGCATCGCTGATTCCCGTGGGAACGCGATCCCTTTTTTTGCCATTAAAACTAAATTTTAAATTTCACACTGAAAATTTTTTTAAAATACTTTTTGCGGACCCTTTTAAAAAACGGATCTTTTAAAAACGGATCATAAAAACGCCCTTTGTGAACAAGCCCTAAGCCCAACCCCCAAAACCCTCAATAAAAAAATCCAAGCTGTAGTTACACAACTGGATTTTTGAGGGGTTAAATTTTTCCAATCCAAAACCCGACACAAAAATTTAAAAACATTTTCTATAATCCGTGAAAAACGAAAGATTCAGTTTTTGTTCTATGGAAAGGGGGGGGCCCGGGAAACCCCGGGAAAAAAACTGGGGCAAGAAGCCGCAAAAACCCAAAAAAAAAAAAACAACTGCAAAATAGGGCCCTATTCTAAAAAGAAAAAAACCCAAAAATTTTACACTCTGCCGTGTGGCGTACCCTTTAAAAAATAAAACTTTTAAATTTTTAAGTGAACAATAGAGAAATCACTTAAAGAGGTTTTTCTCACTACAAAAAATTAGTTTTCCCAACATATGGGGAAACTCTGGGGGGCCAAAAGTAGAAAATTTCCCTTGGTCTAAGATTTTCCCTTGTTGTAATAAAAAACCCAATCAGAGTCTTTTTCTTTTCTAAGGGCTCAAAAAAAAATAAAAGGGGGAAAACCCTGATTGGTTGCTATGGGCAAAAAAGAAAAGTCTTGGGACCAAAAAAGTTTTCTTTCCAATGGGGCCCTTTAAATGAAGACTTTTTCCCAAATGAAATTCTTTTTTAAATTTTTTTTTGGGGAAAGGAGTTTACAAATGATTTTATCATTCCTAGGGCTTTTGGGTTTTTCTTTTAGTACCAAATTTGTGTATTTCCTCCCCCCCCCTGTTTGTTTGTTCTATTTTATGGGCAGGGAGTGGGTTGAGGCTACTATCTATTACAATGTCATCACACAGGTCACAGCACATAACTGTCGCCAGCCTGAGAGCTTGTGTGTTATCTGATCTTTCAGACAAAAGACACTAATAACTACTGTTTACTTTAGCTCAGCAGCTTCTCTGGACCTGCTAGTAGGAGATTTATCTAATCTAGACTAATAAACAAAGAAGACTGATAAACAGAGATATCTGAATACATGGAGCTCATATGCTAATTACAGACAGCTTGACCAGGAAGTGACAGAACAAAGCAGCTTTAATTTAAATTCATGCATCCTATGAAACTGTGAGATGAGACAACCCCTTTAACGCTATATTTTCTCTGAAACATCTATATAACCTTACATTTACACAAACAATGTCAGCTCTATTCTGTCACTGGGAGGGCACTATGACGACACTGTGGGGCACTACAATGACATTCTCGGGGCACGTGTTGGCACTATAGAGGCAATATGCTGAAAGAGTGAGGGCACAAAGCTGACACTTTGAGGACACCAAGCCTACACCGTTGGGGAACCAAGCTGACACTGTGGGGGCATAATGCGAACACCCTGGGAATCCTATGCTGACATTGTTATGGCACTAAACTGATATTGTGGGGGATCTATGCTAAAACTGTGAGAACACAATGCTCACACTGTGGGGGGCTATGTTGATGTTGTAATGGCTTTATGCTGACATTGTGGGGGCTCTATGCTGACACTGGGGGCACTATGTTGAACAAGGGCGTCGCTAGGCAGATTTATTCGGGGCACGAGATCAGAATGTCTGTGCCCCGAATGTCTGCGGCTCCAGGCCGCTGCTGTGGGCTTGGAGCGCTTCACAGCAGCCGTGTAGTCAGAGTCGGGGAGGAGGCAGGACGGATCGTTACCCTCCTGTCTTCTCCACCGTATGTATCAGCGCTTGCTAAGCGCTGTACATACACGTCGGCGTCGCAGAGGGTGTGATGCATCGCTTTCCTCGCACGCACCTGCGAATGTACTGTCCTATACGGCCATATTACTGTATGGGGCATTATTACCTGACTATGGGGGGCATATTCACTGCTATGGGGGCATTATTAACCTGTTTATGGGGGCTATTACCTGTCTTGGGGGGCATACTCACTGGCTATGGGGGGCATATCCACTAGCTTTGGAGCATTTATTACCTGTGTTTGGGGGCATTTACTGTCTATGGCCGGTTGCACATGCCCGCGCCTTAGAGCCGCGCGCCGGCTCTCGGGGATTTTAAAGGGCCAGTACGCCCATATTGGTAAAGGCTGCAGGTGACCCTATTTAACCTCTTCCTTACGGGTCTCCTTTGCGGATCTTTAGTGCCGTACTGCCTTTAGAGAAAGCGTCTTCTGCCTCGTTGCCTGACTTCGTGTACGGAACCTTTTCGCTCCTGTTCTCGAACAGAACCTTTGCCGGCCGTCCTTGACTACTGCTGGTCCCCGACTTTGCCTACGTCTCGACGATTTTTGTACCACGCACTGCTTGGGCTGCCACCGCAAAGCAAAGTCACGCCAGTGGGAGCGACCCTGGCAGTTTTTCCACCGCAGCAACGTCCATACCCGCTTTGCGGAGGCTCTGGTGAAACGGGTTCTACTTAGTTTAGCTCCCTGGTACGGGCTATTGACACATCGCTTGCGGTGGTTCCAGCGGATCCATCTACCTGCATCGTTATAATTACCTGTCTATGGGGGCATATCCCTGGCTATGGTGGCATATTACTGTCTATGGGGGCATATTACTGTCGTTGGGTGGCATATTACTTGTCGTTGGGGGCATTTAACTGTATGATGGGGGCATATCACTGGCTATGGGGCATATTATGTCTATGGGGGCATATTACAGTCTAATGGGGCAAATTTACGGTCTATGGGGGCATATTTACCTGGTCTATGGGGGCATATCACTGGCTTCTGGGAGGCTTATACATGTCTATGGGGCATATTTTACCTGTCTTATGGGTGCCTATCACTGGCTATGGGGGGCATATCACTAGCTATGGGAGCATATTACCTGTGTATGGGGGCATATTACCTGTCTATGGGGGCATATCACTGGCTATGGGGGGCATATTACCTGTCTATGGGGGCATATTACCTGTCTATGGGGGCATATCACTGGCTATGAGGGCATATTACCTGTCTAAAGAGGCAAATTACTGGCTAGTGGGCCTATTACCTGTCATTGGGCATTATCGACCTGCTATGGAGGCATAGATTATGGTTTAAAGGGGGCATATTACTGTCTCTGGGGGGGATATTACCTGTCTATAGCGGCATATCACTGGCTAAAGGGGGCATATTACCTGTCTATGGGGGCATATTACCTGTCTATGGGGGCATATCACCTGTCTATGGGGGCATATTACTGTCTATGGGGGCATATTACCTGGCTTATGGCGCATATTACCTGGCTTTAGGGGCATATACCTGGCTTGGGGGTATATCACTGGTCTGGTTGCATCATATTACTGGGTAAAGGGCATATTACTGTAAAAAGGGAGGGGCGTGCATATTAAAAACTGGTTAAAGTTAATATTACCTGTCTATGGGTTCATAAACCTGTCTATGGGGGCTATTATATCCTGACAATGTGGGATATCATGGCTAAGGGTTGATTTCCCTGTTATGTTTCAAAACATGTCCTTAAATTTAATCATTCTTTATTTTTTTACCAAATACACATATGTAAAAAATAACTCAATTTCCCCCTTATTGTTTTTGTTTTTTTTATTTTTTCACCCCCCCCCCCCCCCCCCCCCCCCCCCGTTCCCATACACACTTTGTGTGGCCCAAGATTTGGGGTGGGTGCATATTAGACTGTCTATGGGGGGCATATTACTGTCTATGGGGGCTTACTTACGGCTAAAGGGGCAAATATTATCTTGGCTATGGGGGCATATTACCTGTCTATGGGGCCATTACTGTCTATGGGGGCATATCACTGGGCTTTATCGGACTTTACTTGTTATGGGGGCATATTACTGTTTTAAAGGGGGCATATTACTGGCTATGGGGGAATATCCTGGCTATTGGGGGGCATCATTACCTGTCTATGGGGTAATTACTGTCTATGGGTGGCATTATTACCTGTGCTTTGGGGGAATATTACCGGCAAAAAGGGGGCATTTTTCCGGATAAGGGGCATTATTAATCTGATAAGGGGGCCATATATACCTGGCTAGGAAGGGGGTATATTACTGGCTAAAGGGGGCATATTACCTGGCTAAAGGGGCATTACCTGGCCAAACGTGGGCATTTTACTGGACTAAGGGGGCAGTACCATGGCTTTCAGGGGGCCTAATAACCTTGATATCAGTGAGAGAAATATTTACATACAGGGGGCCTATAATACCTACAGGGGCCTATAATACTGCATATTAGGGATCTATATTTCTACTTATTATTTGTATCTGAGGCCTTATTAACTACCTTTCTACTTAATAGGGGAACGAGATACTACCTATTGGGGGGACCTATAACTTTACTACCTATCTGAATGGTCTGCCTACCTAGTTTGGGGGTGTACCTATATACTGTCTAGGTGAATTTCACTTCTTCCTATATTGGTTTAGCAAAACCAGACTAAACTTGGTGCACAAGTGGGGCCATAGCAGTTTTGGGACTCAAGGGGGTAATTATTACATTTGGGGCACTATAGATGGGGTGTTTGTATAGAGATAGGAATTTTTAGAGAAGTGCTGATACAGTGAGGAATCTAAGATGTTTGTTTTGTAAATGTTTCAGTGAAGAGTCGTGGCCGGGAGAAGTCGTCATGGCGTCTGGGACAAATGGAGAAGAAGAAGAGAAAGAGAACAACTCTTCAGAGGCGTATCCTGTGAGTCACCAAATGTAACTCAGTGTAATCACTTCTATTTCTGCTGAGCCTACATGCAACTAGTATCTACCACTATATGGTCCCTGTATGGTGGTGGTATATGTCTTCAGAGCCTGTGTACAGCTGAAAAGTCCATGTGGGGGGTCGCATTCATTTCATAGTCTGGCAGTTTTATTTGACCCTTTAAAGATAGTAATTGTTTTGGGTCTTGGTTTTGTATGTTATTTTAGTAACAATGAGTTGTCTGGTATATTTGCTCCATGTATCCGTGTATTATTTGGTGACTTATTTGTAAGGTATTGCACTGTCATATGTAGGTGAGAGGTTTTGAAAATGCAAATTTGTCAGGGCTGATTTCCATTGTGCAGTGACTGCTGAGGAGATGGACGGGAAAATGAGTGCAGAAAATTAGTGACAGGAACAGAAGGTTTTTCTCTGTAAAAACATATCCGCACAATGTGGCTTGAAAAACGGCGTGTGCACCCAGCCCTACTGAGAAAAACTTAAGGGCCCGAGCCCCGGATGTTTTGGGGCCCTAGCAACGCCCCTGATGCTGACATTGTTTGGGTTCTATGCTGAAGTTGTAGGGTTTCTATGCTGACACTGGGGGCTCTATTCTGATGCTGTAGTAGCTGTGTTCTGACATTGTGGGGGCACTATACTGACGTTGTAGTGGATCTATGCTGACATTGTAAGAGCACTTAGCTGACACTGTGAGAACACTATTCTTACATTTTACGCGCTCTATGATGACATTGTAGTGGCTCTATGCTGACATTGTAAGGGCAATTAGCAGACACTGAGAACACTATGCTGACATTGTGGGGACACTATGCTGACATTGTGGAGGCTCTATGCTGACATTGTGGGGGCACTATGCTGACGTTGTGGGGACACTATGCTGACATTGTGAGGGCACTATGCTGCCTTTGGGGGAACTATCTGCCATTTTTGGGGGCACATGCTGCATTGGGGGCCCCATGTCCATTGTGGGGCACATGTGACTGGTGGGGCACTATGCTGCCATTGTGGGGGCACCATGCTGCTATTGTGGGGGCACTATGCTGACATTGTGGGGCCACTATGCTGACATTGTGGGGGCAATATGCTGACATTGTGGGCGAACCATGCTGACATTGTAGGAACACTATGCTGATATGGGGCCCCATGTGCATGAGGAACACTATGCTGCCCATTGTGGGGGCACATGCGACATTGTGAGGGCACTATGCTACATTAGGAACACTAGCTGACTTTGTGGGGGCACTATGCTGCCATGGTGGGGCACTTCGCCATTGTGGGGCACAGCTCCATTGTGGGGCACTATGCTGACTTTGTTGGTACACTTTGCGGCCCATTGTTGGGGGCACTATGCTGCCATTGTGAGGGCACCATGCTGACATTGTGGGTGCACCATGCTGACATTGTAGGAACACTATGCTGACATTGTGGGGGCACTAGGGCTGAATTGTGGGGGCATTTATGCTGACATTGTGGGGGCCCCAATGCGGGCCATTGGGGGGGCACTATGCTGACTTTGGAGGCACTATGCGACATTGTGGGGGCACTATGCTGAAACATTGTGGGGCACCATGCGCATTGTGGGGCACTATGTGACATTGGGGGGGCACTATGCTGACATTGTGGGGGCACAGGCGACCATTGTGGAACCATGCTGACATTGTTAGGAACACTATGCGCATTGGGGGCACAGTGCATTGTGGGGGCACTATGCTGACATTGTGGGGGCATCATGCTGACATTGTGAGAACACTATGCTGACATTGTGGGGGCACTATGCTGACATTGTGGGGGCACTATGCTGCCATTGTGGGGGCACTATGCTGCCATTGTGGGGGGCACTATGCTGCCATTGTGGGCACAGTGACCATTGTGGGGGCACGTAAGGACATTGTAGGGCACTTGCTGCCCATTGTGGGGGCCATCGCATTGTGAGGCACAATGCTGCCATTGTGGGGCACATGCTGACTTGTAGGACTATGCTGCATTGGGGGGCACAAATGTGACTTTGTGGGGCACTTCTGAATTGGGGGCACTTTGCTTACATTGTGTGGCACAGTTTGACATTTGGGGCACTACTGACATTGTGGGGGCACTAGTGACATTGTGGGGCACTATGTGACTTTGTGGGTGGCACCATGCTGCCATGTGAGGCATTTGCGACATTGGGGGCACTATGCGCATTTGGGCATCATCCCTGACATTGTGGGGACACTATGCTGATATTGTGGGGACACTATGCTGACATTGTGGGGGCACCATGCTGACATTGTGGGGGCACTATGCTGACATTGTGGGGGCACTATGCTGACATTGTGGGGGCACTATGCTGACATTGTGGGGGCACTATGCTGACATTGTGGGGGCACCATGCTGACATTGTAGGAACACTATGCTGACATTGTGAGAACACTATGCTGACATTGTGGGGGCACTATGCTGCCATTGTGGGGGCACTCTGACATGTGGAAACATTGCTGACATTGTGGGGGCACTATGCTGACATTGTGGGGGCACCATGCTGACATTGTGGGGCCATTGCTGAAAATTGTGGGGACACTATGGCATTGTGGGACATTGCTGAGCAATTGGGGACACTATGCTGACATTGTGGGGGCACTATGCTGACATTGTGGGGTCACTATGCTGACATTGTGGGGGCACTATGCTGACATTGTGGGGGCACTATGCTGACATTGTGGGGACACTATGCTGACATTGTGAGAACACTATGCTGACATTGTGGGGGCACTATGCTGACATTGTGGGGGCACTATGCTGACATTGTGGGGACACTATGCTGACATTGTGTGGGCACTATGCTGACATTGTGGGGACACTATGCTGATATTTTGGGGCCTATGCTGCATTGTGGGAGGAAACCATGCTGACATTGTGGGGACACTATGCTGACTTTGGGTGGGGCACATCCTGACATTGTGGGGCACAAAGTGACATTTTTGGGGGCACTATCTGGACATTTGTGGGGTGTCCATGTGGAAAAATTGTTGGGAGAACACTATGCTGACATTGTGGGGGCATCATGCTGACATTGTGGGGGCACTATGCTGACATTGTGGGGGCATCATGCTGACATTGTGGGGGCACTATGCTGACATTGTGGGGGCACTATGCTGACATTGTGGGGACACATTGTTGAAAATTGTGTGGAGCCCCATGCTGACATTTTTGGGGAAGCACTTTTGGCTGACATTGTGGGGACACTATGCTGATATTGTAGGGACACTATGCTGACATTGGGGGCCCCATCTGACATTGTTGGGACACTATGCTGACATTGTGGGGCACAATGCTGGACATTGTGGGGCACATGCTCATTGTGGGCATTGCTGAATTGGGGGAACTAATTTTTTCCCCAATTTTTTTTTCCCCTTGCAGAAAAGGGGGCCATTTTTTGGGGGGCCTATTTTTTTTTTTTTTCCCAAAATTTTTTTTTTTGGGGGGGGGTTTTTTTTTTTCCCTTTTTGGGGAGGGCCCAAAAAAAAACCCCCCCCCTTTTTTTAAAAAAGGGGTGTTTTTAAGGGAAAAAAGGGCCCCGGGGGAAAAAATTTTTTTTAAATTAAGGGGGGGGAAGGGGGGGGGGGAAAAAAATTGAAAAACCCCCGGTTTTGGGGGGTTAAAGGGGGGGGGGGGGGGGCCCGGGGGAAAGGGGGAAAAAAGGGGAAAAGGGGGCCCCAAAAAGGGGGGCCCCGGGGTTAAAAGGGCCAAAAAAAAGGGGGGCCCAAGGGGCCCAAGGGGGGCCTTTTCGGGGGGAAAACCCCCCCCCTTTTTTAAAAAAAAGGGGGGAAAAAAATAAAAAAAAAAAACCCCGGGGGGGGGGAAAACCCGGGCCTTTTTGGTTTTTCCAAAAAACCCCCCAAAAAAAAAAATTTTTTTTTTTTGGGGGGGTTTTTTTTTTTTTCCCCAATGTTTATATTTTAAATTATTAAGGGAAAATCCCTTTTGAAAGGGAAATTTTTTTTTGGGGAAAAATTTTTAAAAAAAAAAAAAAAATTTTTTGGGAAAAAAAAAAAAATTTTTTTTTCCGGAAAGGGGGAAACCCTTTTAAAATTTTTTTAAAATTTTTTTTTTAAAAAAAAAACCCCCCAAAAAATTTCCCCCCCAAAAAAAAAAACCCCCCCTTTTTTAAATTTGGGGGGGAAAAAAAAAAAAAAAGGTTTTTTCCCTTGGGAATTTTTTGGGGGGGGGTTTTCCAATTTTTTTAAAAAAAATTTTTTAAAAAATTTTTTAAAAAAAAAAACCCCCCCCCCCCCAAAAAAAACCCCCCCTTTTTTGGGGAAAAAAATTTTCCCCCCCCGGGGCCCCAAAAAACCCCCCTTTTTTTTTTTTTTTTAAAAAAAAAAAAAATTTTTTTTTTAAAATTTTAATTTTTTTTAAAAAAAAAACCCCCCCCCAAAAAAAAAGGGGGGGTTTTTTTAAAAACCTTTTTTTGGCCCTTTAACAATTTGGGGTTTTTTAAAAAAAAACCCCAAAAAAAAATTTAAAAACCCCCGGTTTTGGGAAAAAAAAGGGGGGTTTTTTGGGGGGTTTAAAAACCAATCGGGGGGGCCCCCCCTTTTCCCGGCCCTTTCCCTTTTTTCCCCCCCGGGGGTTTTTCCATCCCCCCCCCCCCCCTTTTTTTTAAAATTAAAAATTGTTTAAAAGGGGGAAAAGGGGGGTTTTTTTCCCCCCAAAAAAAAAAAAACCCCTTTTTTTTTCCAATTAAAAACCCCTTTAAAGGGGTTTGGTTTAAAACCAATTTTTAAAAAAAATTCCCCCCCCCCAACAACCCCCCCCAAAAAAAAAACCCCAAACCCCAACACTTTGGGGGCCTTAAAAAAAAGGGGTGGGGGCCCTTTTTTTTTTCCCTTTGGGGGAAAGGGGCCCCAAAAAAAATTTTCCCTTTTTCCAAAAAATTTGGAAAAAAATTTGGGAAGGGGGGGGTTTTTTTAAAAAAAAGGGGGAAAGGGGGAACCAAAATTTCCCCCCCCTTTTTTTGGGGCCCGCCCCAAGGGGAAAAAGGGGGTTTTGGTTGGGTTTTTTTGGGGCCCCCCCCCCCCGGGGGGTTTTTTTCCCCCCCCTTTTTTTTGGCCCAAAAAAAGGGGTTTTTAAGGGGGGGGGGGCCCCCTTTTTTTTTGGGGGTTTTTTTAACCCCTTTTTTTTGGGGGTTTTGGGGGTTTAAATTTTAAAAAATTTTTTTTTTTTTAAAAATAAAAAAAGGAAAAAACCCCCCAAAAAAAAAAATTTTTGGGAAAACCCTTTTTTTTTTTAAATTTTTTTTAAAAAATTTTTTTTGGGGGCCTTTCCCCGGGGGGGCCCAAATAAAATTTTGGGGGAAAATTTTTTTAAAAAACCCCCCGGGGGGGTTTTCCCTTTTTTTTCCCCCCCAAAAAAAAAACCCCCTTTTTAAAAAACTTTTTTTAAAAACCCCTTTTAAAAAATTTTAAAAATTTAAAAATTTTCCAAATTTTTTAAAAAAATTTTTTTTTTTGGGGGATTTTTTTTTCCCCCCTTTTTCCCCAAAAAAACCAAAACCCCAAAAAAAAAAATTTTTTTTGGGGAAAGATGAAAAAAAAAAAGGGAAAAAGAAAAAATTTTTTAAAAAATTTTTGGAAAAAAATTTTTTTTTGGGCCCTTTTTGGGGGGGCCCCTCCTTTTGGGGGGGGGGTTTTTTTTGGGGGAAAAAAAAAACCCCCCAAAAACCCCCCCCTTTTAAAATTTTTTTTTGGGGAAAAAAAGGGGGGGGAAAAAACCCGGGGGTTTTTTAAAAATTTTCCCCGGGGGCCCCCCCCCCCAAAAACCCCCTGCCCCCCCCCCAAAAAAAAACCCCCGGAAAATTTTTTTTCCCCCCTTTTGGGTACCCAAAAAGGGGGGCCCAAAAAAAAACCCCCCTTTTTTTAAAATTTCCCCGGGAAAAAAAACCCAAAAAACCCCCCCTTTTTTTTTTTTTTTAATTTTTTTAAAAAATTTAAAAAAAAAAATTTTAAAATTTTTATTTTTTTAAAAAAAACCCCTTTTTTTAAAAAAAAAATTTTTTTTATTTATTTGCGGGTAAATAAATTAAAAAAAATAAAAAAGAACAGCATGCTTAACCTCAAAAAATGAAAGAAAACAATTCATATTTCTTTGAAACAATAAGACAACGTTTTTAAGTCGCAAGATTTTTTTTTCACCTCCTTGGCATGGTAAAAAGTGTTTTTTTCTTTCCCCATTCCTTTTTTGCCCATTCCTAGCATTTGTTTTGCCACCCCCTTGTCCTATTGCAAGAGGTTTGTGAAGACCACAGCAGGTTTTTTTATACTTTCCTTTTCATTCCCCCCCCTTTAAAACGAACGCCTGAAAGGTAGTTAATGCCCAACCCATTTTTTTTTATTTTTTCCCTCCTTGCGTTTTCAACAGTTGAAACTTTTTTTTTTTAAAGGACGCATTTGGATAGGCCTGTTTTACGAGACGATTGTACTTTATGGGGAATAGTTTAAGTTCACTTATAAATAATTGCAGAATTTATTTTTTTTTTTTGCTTTTTTAATTTTTTTTTACACCATTCACATTTCCCCAAAAAATTTTTAGATTTAATTTACAGGTTTTTTCCGGTCTGTGGAAAACTATTTGTGTGGGTTTTTTTTGTGTGGAAAAAATTGCAAATTATTTGTTATTAAAAATTTTTTTTTATAAAAAAATTTTTATTCAATTTTTTTAAAAATTTTTATGTTTTTTTTTTTTTTAAAAAAAATCCGTGAGGGGGAAATTTTTCCCAAAAAAAAAAACCATAAGAAGAAACCTAAGCAAAAAAATGTGTCATTTGACCAAAGGGAGTGAAAGGGCAGCTACAGTTGTTTGGTTTACTGGCTTTTTAACCCCAAAAAACGGGCTTCCAGTCCCCAGGGGACTGGTTTTCAGCCTTCCCCGGGGGTCTGTCGGGTACTTTTTCCAATATCCCGACAGAGAGGGAAAACCCCCTTTATTTCGGGGGCGAACTGCCCCAACAAAAAGGTTAAACACCCGGGGGCGAGGGTTTTTTCCCCCCTTCCTGGTGCCCCGAGGAGTGGTGGGGAAAAGGGGGTAGACAGCCCCGATCCCCCGCAGCTCGGCACCGGCGCCGCAAACTCCGATGTCTGCAGCGACCCAAAAGACTTTTTTTGCAACAAGACCTGAAATGCCTGACTCAAAAAAAGGGGGGCGGCGTTTAAGGAGAAATAGATTTTTCAGGTGACGCCTAATCGGGATTTAAGTGGGAGGGGGGAAAGGTTGGAACAACCGACAAGGAAGGAATGGCTGCCAGACAGAGAGATTGATTTTAGAAAACTGTCAGTGGTTCTTAAAAAATTTTTCCCAAAACTGTAAATACGCCCCATGGGTAGGTTAGCCCCTGGCAGGACGTGGGGCATGTCCCCCATA
>JAODAL010050792.1:0-27141 GCA_025379985.1 Phyllomedusa bahiana | reverse complement strand
ACCTAATAGAAAATAAGGAGAGAGCACAGTGGCTTGTCATTTTTATGAACAATGCCATGGAGTCTCAGAACCCCGATGGTGCGTTTTGGAACAGGTGGCTCAGGTTGAGGGCTTTTCCCTAGAAAAAAAATCTACTGCGCAAGGAGGCGAGTTGGATATTTGAATTAGATACTTCGGCACCAAAAATTAGAACCTGAATGTTTGCCTGTGAACTTCGTATAGTTATGTTTTTAATTTATTTGATCTCTAATTTAGATTTATGGTACAGTATTGATAAGATACAGATAGAAAAATGTTCGCCTGTCTATATAAAGAAGGTCTGTAGGCGGCTCCACACGCATGAGAAAGAAGGCAGTAGTCCTTTGAAACATCGTTGCATTACCTGGTGCATGTTCCTCCTAACTATGGACTAAAACATTGAACTCTGACAATATTCCGGTCTACACAAGTCACGGACTTACAATCTAAACTTAAAGGGGTTGTCTCATTACAAAGAATAGCTTTCAAAATGTAGGGAACACTAAATGAAGATGTTTTCCAAATATATTGCTTTGTTCATCTTTTTTTGTTAAGGAGCTACAAATGATTTTATCACCTTCTGAGGGCTTTCTATTTTCCCAAGTGACCGACCTGTGTACATCTTCTCCCCTGCTGTTTGTTCTATCTGATAGCAGGGAGTGACGTCATCACACAGGCCAATGCAGCATAGAATTTCCGACAGTTAGAGCTTGTGTGTTATCTGATCTTTCAGACAAAAGACAGAAATCACTCTACTGTTTACATTAGCTCAGGAGCTTCTCTGAACCTCAGAGAAGGTAGTATATTTAATCTAGACTAATAAACAGAGAAACGAATCAGGCAGCACTTCCAAATAGCGTTTTTATTTCACCCAAATGTGAAGAAAGGCTCATTGCTGAGCTGAAACGTTGCACATTTGGGTGAAATAAAAACCGCTATTTGGAAGTGCTGCATAAATTCGTTTTTCTGCATTGAAGAGACCTTTGGACTGGGTTTGTAGGCGTGCACCCATATTTATTATTTTTGTGCTGCTGATTTTTTCCTTTATCGATAATAAACAGAGAAGTCTTAATACATGGAGCTCATATGCTAATTACAGACAGCTTGACCAGGAAGTGACAGAGCAAAGCAGCATTATTTCATTCATGCATCCGATGAAACTTTGAAATGAGACAACCCCTTTTAAGTATCACACTGCTTTTTAATATTTGGAAATATGAATAAATCTTGAAAAAAATGAAGCGTCTGCATTAACTGCTATTTTAAAGACAAGTGCTTGCTCTTGCAGGATTACTTGATGTTTCCATTGGTACCATTTTAGGGTTAATCTGACTTATTGATTGCTTTTTATTCCAATTTTATGTGCGGCGGAATGAACAAAAAAACAAAAAGTTTGGTGTGGTCTTTTATTTATTTTCCTATGACATTTATCACGTGGTTTGATCAGCAGTTTTATAGTCCATATCGTTATGGACCCGGCGATACCATTTATGTGTATTTTGTATTATATTTTTTGAATAATAAGCCTTTGTAATAGGGAAAGAGTAGTGTGTGCTTTCTACTTTATTGTTTCCCCTTTTTCATACATAGGACTAGATTTAGCGATTGCTTGCTGTCGTAATACATTGCAGTAAAGGACTTCAAGGCCTAACTGTCCTTCATCACAGACAGTCTGCCATTTTCTGTTTTTAAAGCATTTAATGCGCATTAGAAAAGACACACTGAATTTATTCTGCAAGTCAGTACAATTACAGCAATTGTTAATTTATAGTTGGTTTGTTTCTTTTTTTCTAGTTATTTAAAAAACTTTTTTTGGGACAAAAAAACAAATTTCACCATATTGTAAGCATAACATTTTTTTTAACCACTTTTTATTCATTTTCTATTCTGGGAGTCAAGGTGAACACAACTCACAATTCTGTCATTGGGCTTTAGTGTGTATTATTTAACAATATTTACCATCTGGGATAAGCAAGGTTATATTTTAACTTCTTGCGGACCACTGAATGGCTGAGAACGTCCATCTGGTTTGCAAGTGTCTCTAGTGTCACTAGTGTCTTTGCAAAGTCAGCAGCTGAACAGAACTATATAGAGGGTACTCAATCAGTGCTATGTACGTGATTTTTAGGTGCCGGGTTACTGCAGGAGCTGCTGAGTCTTCGGGTATGTTCACACAGCGTATTTGCGGCGCCCATTTCACCGCGAATTTGCACTCTAATGTGAGCGAGATGTGCGCCGAAATTACGGTAATCCATAGTTCTCATAGAGAACTATGGATTGCGCCTCCTATCCCCGCTTGGACAATACGATCGTATTGTACGCGCGGGGAGATAAGTGACATGTCAATTATTTGCGGCGAATATGTGCCGCGAGTAAGGAATGTCAATGGAGCCGGCGGGCTGCCGGCCCCACGCGAGTACGAGCGTATCAACGCGAGCTCCCAAAAGACACGATGTACTGTGGCGCGTATTGTATGCGCCACAGTACATCGTGTGAACATAGCCTTAGTAAACTCAGATCAGCATCTGTCTGTCTCTCTCTCTCTCTCTCTCTCTCTCTCTCTTGAGAGAGAGAGAGAGAGCTACAAAGAAAACAAACAAAATAAAATCAACCATGCTTTTGTGTCTGATGCAGAAACAATATACGTTCACTAAAGAGGGCAAGCATAGTCCATTTAGTACTTTGTTTGACCTATTAAAGTCAATGGGCCTGTCATGCCCATGCTGCAGTATCCGCTTGGAGGAACTTTAGCGGTATCCAAACCGATACCACGAAAGGAGCCCCAAAACGAGATGTTAATAGAGCCTAATTCTATTTCTACCATATATGCATGTTTAATGCATTGACGATAAGCTTCAGGGTACTCCTGTAATAAGTTTGGCTTAGTAGTACAACAGAATAGGGTTGTGTTCACAAGTTGCATTTTTGCTGCAGTTGTGTTACATGCAATAAAAATACGTGTCTTGTAATTGACTCAAATTTGAAAAACCTAGGTGACACCAGTATCATATCAGAGTTCATTTAAAAAACATGTGCGTTTTTTATTGCTGCATGCGTCTTTGATGAATCTAAAAAATGCAATGTATGTTCCCTCTCTTCTTGTGCATATATACAGTATCTCACAAAAGTGAGTACACCCCTCACATTTTTGTAAATATTGTATTTTATCTTTTCATGGGACAAAGGGGTCTTGCCACGATCTCCTTTCATACCTCCTGCATCCAGCTCTCCTGCTCTGTGTGCTCAGAAGGGGGACGTCTGTGATTTGTTTGAATTGCATATCATGTGACCCAGCAGGATGACATCACCAGGCCTTTCCTCTATTTAGTCATAGAAAGGTCTATGTAGAGAATTGCAAGTAGCTACACTGTAGCTCAGAGGTAACAATTTTGCTTTACAGCACAAGGGTCCTTGGTTCAAATCCCTGCAGAAACTTAACCTGTGTTTTTTTTTTCTCTTTATCAACGCACAGACCTCATTGAGGTTTCTTTTTTTTTTTATTTGCACTGTTTGACTTATTACTAACTACTCCAAAGGACAGGAGTAGAATGACAGCACCCGGGGTTTAAACAGTCAGTAGCTACCTGAGATGATGTCTGAGCATGTGCGACCAGGACTGAGGAGCTCTCAGCCCTGGTCGTATCCCCTGGAGACGAGCTGTAAATAATGGATTCCACTAAAGGAGCAGCAAAAACAAAAACGGTTTGCAGAATTTTTAATAATGATAAAAGGTGAATATGTTTATTATTTAATTTTCAAACTTCCGTCAATTTTACTTCGTGGCAAAACCCCTTTAAAATAAGACACAATGTAATGTAAAGTAGTCAGTGTACAGCTTGTATAACAGTGTAAATTTGGTGGGACCTCAAAATAACTGCATACACTGCTATCAATGTCTAAACCACTGACAACAAAAGTGAATACAGCCCTAAGTGAAAATGGAAAAATTGTGCCCAAAGTATCAATATTCTGTGTGGCCACCATTTTTTTTCCAGCGCTGCCTTAACTCTCTTGGGCAGGGAGTTTACTAGAGCTTCCCAGGTTGCAGGGAATGGAATCCTCTTCCACTCCTCCATGACAACATCACGGAGCTGGGGGGGTGTTAGAGACATTGGGGATGCCCCACAGAGGCTCAATAGGATTTAGATTTGGAGACATGCTTGGCCAGTTCATCATCTTTACCATAATTTTCTGTAGCAAAGCAGGGGTCATCTTGGAGGTGTGTTTGGGGTTGTTATCTTAAAATACTGCCCTGCAGACCAGTTTCTGAACGGAGGGGGATTATGCACTGCTCCAGTATGTCGCAGTACATGTTGGCATTCGTGGCTCCTTTAATAAACTGTAGCTCTCCACAGCCAGCGGCACTCATACAGCTCCAAACCTTGACCGCCCAACCACCATGCTTGACTGTAGGCAAGACACACTTGCCTTTGTACTCCTCACCTGGTTGCCACAACACACACTTGACATCATCTGAACCAAATAAGTTTATTTTGGTCTCATCAGACCACAGGACATGGTTCCAATAATCCATGTCCTTAGTCTGCTTGTCTTAAGTAAACATTTTGCAGGATTTTTTGCGCATCTTTAGAAGAGGCTTCCTTCAGGGATGACAGATATGCAGACCAATTTGATGCAAAGTGTTGTGTATGGTCTGAGAACGGACAGGCGGACCCTCCACACCTTTAACTTCTACAGCAATGCTGGCAGCACTCATACATCTATTTTTAAAACACAAATCTCAAGCTATGATGCGAAGCAAATGCACTCCGCTTACATGATAAGGTCTGCTGTGAGTGGAACCTGTCTTATTAAACTGCTATATGGTTTTGGCCACTGTGCTGCAATGCCAACTCCAGTCCTCATGGCCTACCAACAGGTCATGTTTTCTGGCAAATCCTTAGCATTGCACAGGTGATTTAATTATTGTTTGTACATTCTGTGGGATATCCTGAAAACATGGCCTGTTGGTGGGCCTTGAGGACTGGAGTTGGGGAACACTGGTCTAGTCCATCTTTATGCAGAGCAACAATTCTTTTTTTTTTCAGACTCTCAGATAGTTCTTTGCCATGAGATGCAAGTTGAACTTCCAGTGACCAGTATGAAAGAAAGTGAAAGTGAGAACACCAAATTTAACACACCTGCTCCACATTCACACCTGAGACCTTGTAACACTAATGTGTATATGACATCATGGAGGGAAAATGGCAAATTAGACACAATTTGTCCATTTTCACTTTGGGGTCTAATCACTTTTGCTGCTAGCAGCTTAAACATTGATGGCTGTGTGTTGGGTCATTGAGAGGGCACAACAAATTTACACTGTTATACAAGCTGTACACTGATTAAATTACATTGTATTAAAGTGCCATGTCTTCAGTGTTGTCCCATGAATAGATACAATACAATATTTACAAAAAATGTGAGGTGGGAAAAGAGAAAAAAACAAAAAAACTTTAAACTAATCTGAAACCGCCAGGTCCAATCACTAAGTCCACTTCACCTGCAGCGAGCAATTTGTTACGGTGGGGTAAGAGCGTTTCACATCTCATCTATTCTGTAAGTGAAAGAAGAAGCACAACTAGTGATGTGATGCTGCCTCAGTAGCCTAAATACAATACAAAAATCATTTATAATAAGACTTGGTGATAAAGTTCTTGCTTTGAAGCCAAAAGAGACACATAACTAAAACATACACATACAGTCATATGAAAAAGTTTGGGCACCCCTATTAATCTTAATCATTTTTAGTTCTAAATATTTGGGGTGTTTGCAACAGCCATTTCAATTTGATAATCTAATAACTGATGGACACAGTAATATTTCCGGTTTGAAATGAGGTTTATTTTTACTAAACACAAAATGTGCAATATGCATTAAAACCCAAAAATTTTTGGGAACCGTTGCAAAAAGTATGGGCACCCCAACAGAAAAGTGACATTAATATTTAGTAGATCTCCTTTTGCAAAAATAACCGCCTCTAGTCGTTTCCCTGTAGTTTTAATCAGTTTCCTGGACCCTGGATGAAGGTATTTTTGACCATTCCCTCTTTACAAAACAATTCAAGTTCAGTTAAGTTTGATGGTCGCCGAGATGGGAAAACTTCAAGTATCCCCCAGATGTTCAATGATTTTTCGGGGTCTGGGGACGGGGAGGGCCCATTCCAGAACATTGTAATTGTTCCTCTGCATGAATGCCTGAGTAGATTTGGAGCTGTGTTTGGATCATTGTCTTGCTGAAATATCCATCCCCGGCGTAACTTCAAATTCATCACTGATTCTTTTTACATTATTCGAAGAATCTGCTGATACTGAGTTGAACCCATGCGACCCTCAACTTTAAAAAGATTCCCGGTGCTGGCATTGGCCACACAGCCCCAAAGCATGATGGAACCTCCCCCAAAAATGTTACAGTGGGTAGCAAGTGTTTTTCTTGGAATGCTGTGTTTTTGGGACGCCATGCATAACGCCTTTTTGTATGACCAAACTCCTCAATCTTTGTTTCATCAGTCCACAGGACCTTCTTCCAAAATGAAGCTGGCTTGTCCAAAATTTGTGCTTTTGCATACCTCAGGGACTTGTTTGTGGGTGCTTTCAGAAACGGCTTCTTTCGCATCACTCTCCCATACAGCTTCTCCTTGTGCAAGTGTCTGTATTGTTGACCCATGCACAGTGACACCATCTGCAGCAAGATGATGCTGCCAGCTCTTTGGAGGTGGTCTTTTGGATTGTCCTTGATGTTTCACCATTCTTCTTCTCTGCCTTTCTGATATTTTTCTTGGCCTGCCACTTCTGGGCTTAACAAGAACTTTTCCTGTGGTCTTCCATTTCCTTTACTATGTTCCTCACAGTGGAAACTGACAGGTTTTTAAAACTCTGAGACAACTTTTTGTATCTTCCCCTGAACAACTATGTTGAACATCTTTGTTTTCAGATATTTGAGAGTTGTTTGAGGAGCCCTGATGTACCTTTTACAGGGATTCAAAAAGGAGAACAACTTGCAATTGGCCACCTTTTAATCTTTTTCATCATTGGATACACCTGGTATGAAGTTCAAAGCTCAGTGAGGTTACAAAACCAATGTTGTGCTTCAGAAAGTCAGTAAAAAGTCGTTAGGAGTATTCAAATCAATAAAATGATAAGGGTACCCACATTTTTGCACCAGTTAAAATTTGGTTTAATGCATATTGCACATTTTGTGTTAGTACAATAAACCTCATTTCAATCCGGAAATATTACTGTGTCCATCAGTTATTAGATATATCAAATTGAAATGGCTGTTGCAAACACCCAAATATTTAGAACTAAAAATGATTAAGATTAATAGGGGTGCCCAAACTTTTTCATATGACTGTATAATGTGGTGGTCACTTACAAACATGGTTTTCTATAAAGGTGGTGTCAGAACTGCGCTACTATCCCTTTAAGGGCTATCTCTTGCAGCAGCTCAGCCAGGGTGCTTAATGGGTTAAGCATATAGGCCAATCTCTGGCTCGGGCGGGGGATTTAAACCTCTTTCTTTCTGGCAGCCTCCGTTTGCGATTGGTATCCTGTCTAGTTGGTTTGTGCTCTGCTATTTGGATTTCTTTGGCTCTGAAACCTGGCGTGTATTTTCCATAACTCTCCTGTCTTCTCCTTCGGTACTGCGTGTTCTCCTGGGGTGACCTCGGCCTGTCTGACTCTTCTCTGTGTGTTCTTTGTTGTGTCTGTTCGCCGTTTGTCATCTGTTTGACACCCGTTTAACTAGGAACAGCTCAGGACGAGGTTTGAGTGCGGGGTTGCACTTTATTAACAAGGATCAGGTTCATCTAGGGGCGCAGCCATAGGGGTGCAGAGGTAGCAGTCGCTACTTGGCCCTGCAGCCTGATGGGGCCCAAAAGCCCTCGTACATAACACATGGCAGCAAGGGGGCCTAATTCCACGTCTTGCATTGGGGTCCAGGAGCTTCAAGTTACGCCTCTGGGTTCATCTGTTAATTACAGCTGCAGTTTTCAGGACCAGTACTATCAATCAGATGACAGCCATGATCTGAAGCCCTGCCCCATTGTCATATGGCTGATAGAGGAGTACACTGGAGGACTGTGTTGATAGCCCCACTCCATGCAACCCATATTGTTGTCTCTGTTAGTAGAGATATGTTTGCATGACAGTGCAGCTGGCAGATATGCTGGAAGGGAGATACATGGTGGCAAGGACTTAAAGAGAACCTGCCACATAGGTTATGCCCCCCTTGCTGGGGACAGCACAAGCTAGTGTCAGACCTGCTGTTCCCAGCGCTGTGTCCCTTATTCTGTAAGATGCTGTAGTTTTTGAGCATTAAATGCTCAAATCTTATTTATGAGTAGGTGTTAGCTCCACCCACCAAAGGCTAGCCCCGCCCACTGACAGTTATTCATATGTTTCTAACTATTCAAAGTAATAGGTTTATCAGTTGAGGTGGGTGGGGCTAGCCTCACGTGGGCGGGACATAAAAAAAAAACTCTCTTCGAATGACTCTTCTGATTGAAAACTGCAGATCTGAGCATTAAATACACGAACACTGCTGCATCTTACAGAATAAGGGACACAGCGCTGGAAACAGCAGGTCTGTCACTAGCTTGTGCTGCTCTCAGCAAGGGGGGCATAAACTACGTGACAGGTTCTTTTTAAGATATTTTTCCGTGGGAAAACGTCAAATTTTCTTTTAGGCGAGTTAATTGCACTCCATAAAAACTATTGAACGCATACAATATGCCATTTATAGACTTAAATTTTAAAAAAAAAAAAAAAGAAAAAAGGATGCGTGTTTTGTACGGGACACATACTTTTGGATGCATCTCAAAAACGTATCCAAACACAAGCTATATCAAACAAAGTGAAAGTATGTACTTTTGACGCTACGTTTCTACCACTGACTCAATGAATATATCAAGCTATGTGCCTGGATACGGTTTTGTACTATCCAAACTTTTACATTCAATGTATCAGCAAAGCGCTGTGTGAACCCAGTCTGTCTGTCTTACGCTGCCTCCTCCCTTCTGCACTTCTATGAGCAGCATGTAACCTTATCTTTCAGTATGGTGATAGGCTAAACAGATATTTTGCAGGTGTTTTTGGAGTAAATGATGAGTTTACAATGGGCAAGAAGTGGAAAGGGCCGTGCTAAAGGCGAAAGCGGCGATTTTCTCTCATGATTAACATAAGGGGTCTGGATCTGTTTACAGCACATTTAAAGAGAACCTGTCACATAGGTGATGCCTCCCTTGCTGAGGGCAGCACAAGCTAGTGGCAGAACTGCTGTTTCCAGCGCTGTATCCCTTATTCTGTAAGATGTTGTAGTTTTCGTGTATTTAATGCTCAAATCTGCAGTTTTCAGCCAGAAGAGTCAGTTTTTTTCAAACCCCGCCCACCTCAACTGATAAACTTATTACTTTGATTAGGTAGAAACATGTGAATAACGGTCAGTGGGTGGGGCTAGCCTTTGGTGGGCGGAGCTAACACCTACTCATGAATAAGATTTGAGGGGTAAATGCTCCAAAACTGCTGCATCTTACAGAATAAGGGACACAGCGCTGGTAACAGCAGGTCTGACACTGCCTTGTGCTGTCCTCAGCAAGGGGGGCATAACCTATGTGACAGGTTCCCTTTAAGTGGAAGTTTAATGTGCATGCTGGGAAAACTCTGTGTATGCACTAAACATGTTCAAAAGGTTTAACAAGAACCTGTCAGGTGGTTTATGCTACCCTGTCTGGGAATAGGATTTGATCTAAGGAGAGAAGCTGAGCTCTGTCATACACTACTTACTCACAAGACTTGGGATCTTTGGCTTTTGGTTGAAATCTCAGGATGAACACAACATTTCTTGAATTCTTTTTTTTTAAATTAAGTCAATGAGACCATCTCTTAACTTTATGCACATAAATAACTGTTCAATGTTTCAGTACTTTTTGCACAACTTGCTGATCTCTAACAAGGAGCTTAATGGCAAAATTCACAACAGGTGTTTGATCACTAAAATCGATCAATAAATCTAGGGGAGCAATTTGAATTGGGATTTAAACAGTCCTCCTCATCATTATGTTCACATTTTGACATCATGAGACCAAGACAACACCTCACAATTGATCAATCGTACCTCGCCATTGCCAGGCTTCAGGCAGGATGTTTTCAGACGGAAGTGTCCACTGAGCATAGAGTGTCACATTGTGTCATCAGCAGGTTGCAACAGTGATAGAAACTGTACACAATGCCCGGCAGAACTGGATGATGGATACCACACAAAACCAGGCACATTTAAGAGAGGTGAGAGACACCCTAGTGTCACATTAGACCGTCATCAGCAGGATGCAACAGAGATACAGAAAGGCAAAGAAGTGGACATAATTTGGCTCCATCACACACTGATGACCGCTTCATTGTAAACCGTGCCCAGCGGAACCGGATGATGAATGCCGCACAACTCCAGGCAGGTTGAAAGGAGGTAAGAGCCAACCAGATGTTATCTCAGACAATTCGTAACAGTTTACATCTGGGTGGTCTGCATACTAGATGACTGGCAAGAGTACTGATCTGGCTGATGTACAGCGCTCTCCTTGGGGTCTCCAGCATCCTTGGCGGCCATCAGTTCTTCTCAGAGTGAATCCACTTTCATCACTGAGGAGCACTGGTCCCTTGTCCAGCATAGATGTTTCCTGACCCACACAAGTCAAAAATACCTGTGCCTTGTGTTGTGGTCAGGTCCCCTTGCTGGTCATCTAGCATGCAGACCACACTGATGTAAATGGTTACGAATTGTCTGACATGACAAATGGGTGCCTCTCACCTCCCTTAAATGTGCCTGGAGATGTGCGACATTCATCATCCTGTTCCGCAGGTCATTGGTTACAATGACGTGGTCATGAGTGTGTGATGTAGCCAAAGAGACGTCCATTTTTTTGCCTTTCTGTGACTCTTCCAGTCTCCGGATCTCTGTTGCAACCTGCTGATGACACACTGTGACACTAAGCTCAGTGGCCACTTCCGTCTGAGAGCATCCTGCTGGAAACCTTGCAATGGTGAGGTACTGTTGCTCAATTTTAAGGAGTTGGCTTTGTCTCATGATGTCAAAATGTGAACATGATGAGGAGGACTGTTTAAATCCCAATTTAAAATCGATCCCCTATATTTATTGGGCGATTCAAGGATCAAACACCTGTTGTAAATTTTGCCATTAAAGATCAGCATGTTGTGTAAAAAGTACTGAAACACTGGAGATATGCATTCTAAAGTTAAGGGATGGTCTCACTTAGTTCATTTAAAAAAAAAAAAAAAAAATTCAAGAAATGTTATGTTTATCCTGAAATTTCAACCAACAGCCAAATGTCCCTAACCTTTTGTGAGTAGTGTATATAGGTTTATATGATTTGGAGAAGGTTTTTTTTAGTAAAAAGCAAAGAAAATAGTAACCGGACTCCTTAAGAGTCCTGCTACTTGCAGTGATTGACAGCTTTCCCTGCATCAGTGTGTGTACAGAGCAAACTGTCAATCACTGTATGTGAGCAGTAGTACATTCAGTTGCACTTGAACACACTTTCTCTGCATTTTACTTGGGAATTCTGCTATAAATCATATAATTCTATATATAATCCCACAGAGCTCAGCTTCTCTCCTCTATCACATCCTTCTTTATCATAGGGCAGCATAAACCACCTGACAGGTTCCCTTTAAGTAGCTTGAAAGAAGCAAAAAGTTTACATTTTTCTTCTGAATGGAAGAAATAAGTGAGCATAAAAAAATAACATGAATTACATCTTATAGAATCTCACATTAGTCCATCCTGTAGATTAAAAACTAAAATAAGGCGATCAGTAAACATATATTTGCTGTGCTATTCCTCCCATCAAAACTGACTAATATTACTGAGCCACTGACATTATGTTAAAGAGAACCTGTCACATAGGTTATGCCCCATTGCTAAGGGCAGAACAGGGTAGTGTCAGACCTGCTGTTTCCAGCGCTGTGTTCCTTATTCTGTAAGATGCTGTAGTTTTCGTGTATTTAATGCTCAAATCTGCAGTTTTCAGCCAGAAAAAGAGTGTTTTTTTCATACCCGCCCATCTGAGGCTGGCCCCGCCCACCTCAACTCATAAACCTATTACTTTGAATAGGTAGAAACATTTGATTAACTCCCTGGTGGGTGGAGCTAGTTTGGTGGGCGTGGCTAACACCTCCTCATGAATAAGATTTGAGCATTAAATGCTCTAAAACTACAGCTTGTTACAGAATAAGGGACACTGCGCTGGAAACAGCAGGTCTGACACTAGCTTGTGCTGTCCTCAGCAAGGGGGGCATAACCTATGTGACAGGTTATCTTTACATAGTGTCTTAGTGATGTGCCACTGGCTGGTGAATCCAACATGATTTTTTTAGGACGACATTCTTCAGTTTTCCAAACCTCAGTAGCGGCTTGAAGGAATTCTCCAAATCAAAATTTTGAAGTAAATTGGTGGTGGTACTGCTCCAATTAAATAAAAAAGTCATACTTTCTTCCCCATTCCAGTGCTGCCGCTGTTCACGTTTTGTCTACTTTTGGTCATAGCGTCACTGCTGCAGCAGCTGATCGGTCACAGCAGTCATGTGCCATTTCCAGTTTCTTCCTCACCGTTTAGAAGAGAAAACTCCGAACATTGGTGTCCGTAAATGGAACATGATTGTTGTCGCCAATCAGCTTACCTATTGGTCGGAGATGAGACAATATGCTTCAGTATGGTTTGCTTTCAAGATATCTTTGCTCAATGTAACCGGCCAAGAATGTAGGCAAAGCAGGCACAATGAAGGAGATTTGTCAATGCAATGCAATTTTTTTTTTTTAAATTGCGTAAAAAAATAAAATAAAATAAAAACTTTAGTATCCAACTGTGAAACTGTAATTTAATATAGATTAAGGATAACGAGTGCACAACTCAGTACGCAGCAGCATATGTTTAAAAAAAGGAGATATGTGAATTGAATGGTGTGCACCAAACCCCCACCAATGCCATTTTTTGGAAAGTATCAGCAATGCGGATAAGTGGTCTTGTGAAAGAGATTTTGACACTTTGCATAAAAGCTTCTGAGGCCAGCTCATAGCTCACTACGAACCAGCCTCAGAGAATGGGGAGATAGTCACACTTGCACAATTCTCCCTGTTCATTTCTATGGGAGTTCCGAATACAGCGGAGCAAGTGTGCTCAGTGTGCTTTCTGAGGGCGGTTCGTAGTGAGCTATGAGCTGGCTTCAGAAGAGATTTTGCAAAGTGGTAAAACCCATTTAAGCAAAATATTGGAGGACATTTACAACAATTAAATCTCAGGTTTTCCAAGTACAAAAAGTGAGGAAAATCAGAAAATTCAATTATATAAATCCAAAAATAATCAATTTCTCTAAAACATAACTTTTAATATAGTCTATAAAAAACAGCTATATCACACATTGATGGACATCCTGGTAGAGTAACACCAAGTCTCTGCAGAGGCACCTTCTCTGGGCACAATGGCCAGTTCATAATACGACACATCAGGTGACATGTATGTATCTTTGTTAGATAGCCTAAGTGTGGCATTCTGTGGTTATTAGTATATCTTAGGAGGATTACCCCACAGAGGAGTCTCTGAAATAGAGACAAAATGCATCTGGAGAGTGTTTTGTGTTAAAGGGGTTTTGCCACAAAGTGAGTTCCTAACCTCTTATCTGCTCAGGGGAGAATATAAACAAAGCATGCTGAGTCATGAACGGCTGCAGGGGTGAGAGGGAGAGGGTGAGCAGTGAACGAGGAAGCAGGAAGCGTCTCTAAAAAGTTTACTCAAATAATAAAATTACAACAGTGGATTCTCTATATAGCAGACAGACTCATACACTGCACTTTCCTCCCAGCCCCTTGCAAGCTCCTTCATGTTCCCTGTCATCAGATAAGAAGTGCAAGCACGGCCAGATCAGCGCCTGTCAGTGTCCTGGTCGTGTCTAATGTAAACTTCAGGAAACTAAGGGGGACTGAGCAATGCTGTAGCTCCCACAGGCTTCACCTTTTGTAATCACAAATATTTAGAAAAGTGATTAAATACCCATTTTGTAAGATCCCATGTCAACATTACATCGTGGCAAAACCCATTTAATACAAATGCTAGGTCAAAGATTTTGACCAGCATTTGTAATTGTTTAGCCACATTATATATCTGTGCATGTACTTGCCTATACTGTGTGTTTCAGCACTGATTAATAAGTATAGGTGCCAGATATAAGGTTTAATAGAGAACAGTACTGCGGGGCTGTCCTTTTCAGGGCGGGGCCTCCGCTCAGGGCCAGTTAAGGGTTGAGTCTTGGAGGATAGATAGACACTCAAGACTCCCCTATTATATCTGTCTGGATTGATGTGCCTATGCTATTTTTAGTAGTGTATAAGGAAGGTTAATATAGATGATATTAAAAGTCATGTTTTAGAGGAACTGATTATTTTTGGATTTATATGACCAGGAAGATTTCAAGTGTGTTATGGTAAGTTCACACAACAGATTTCGACATGTCAAAATCTGATTGCACTCTGCGTCCCATTGATCTAAATGGGAAGTCTGCATGTCATTGCAGATGATGTGGAATCTCATGAAGCAGATTTAAAATCTGTGTCACTGATTCCTCCCCAGTCAGTCAAGATCCAGGTTAGCCCCATGGAAATAGGGCTAATTCATGTCAAATAAATGCTGTGGAATCCACCGCTACTTTTTACAGTCTAAAATTTGCAGAGAATGATGCCAATTTTAGACACAAATTCTGCGTCAGATTTTGTGAGTCAGGAAGATCCAATTTGTGAACATATCCTAATAAAACTGCAGGGAATACTTTTGAACAATAATGCTACATACCTTCCTTCTCCTTCTCTGCAATTCGGACAGGAACAAGCAACTCTTCTTAACCTCTTTCCTGTCTGCACCTCTTGATCGGATGATGGTTGGGATTGTTGAAGCTGCACTTGAGTTATCTGGTCCGGACTGACAGCACCAATGGTTGCATTAGCGAGGCCACCCACTGCCATAGTCACAGGTGCTATGGTAGCTTGCTGGACTTTGACTCCTTCTGCTCCTTGCTGTTGACCTGAAGCAGAAAAATTGGAGAAAAATCTCATTCTCGGAAGGGTCAACATATAGGAGATTGATTAAAACAGGACATCAAGGCCAATAGTTTGAGCGCCACTTTTCTTTCATTTTCCAAAGAAAAGGTATTTATAAGTTATCTTGTAACAGACAGTTCTTGTAGGAGCTAGATGGCAAGACGAAGACAGGATACATGAAGGCTTACTGATGAGGACATGATTAAAGGGGTTTTCTCTTTACGAAGATCATAGTTCAAAAGGAGGGGACATAAAATCTAAGCATGTCTGTCCTTGGTTACCATGAGCAAAGTGCTATGGTTTAGGAGAAAGAGAGATATACACGGGGGTTTGTCACTGACAGCAAGCAGTGGTAGGTGCAACGTATGCGTGCGGGGTTTGCTCTTTTCACTGACAGCGGTCAGAGGTCCTGCAGCAGAGAGAGAGATCATGTGCAGTCCCATGTAAACACTAACAGATAAAGCATATAGTTTTGTTCTGCAGATCTGTTGAGGTCAGAGGTGTAATGATCTGCAGGATACATCACTGTGTGTGTGTGTGAGAGAAACAGAAAAAATAAATAAAATCACCCATCTTTCCCAGAGTCCTAAATGTCAAATGCCCATTCTAGTTACAAAGTACAGTATGTAAAGAGAGAGAGCGAGAAATGTAGATATACACGATGGAGTTACACTTAGGCCGTGTTCACACGGCTTATTCCCGACGGATTTGTGAGCCGTATTGAGCTCACAAATCCGCCGTGAATAAGGGGCGGGGCGGGGCCAGAGCGCGGCGGGGGCGCCGCTCCCGGCCCCATAGACAATGCATTGTTTACGGCGCGTCCGCGCCGTAAATAATGTGCATGTCACTTTCTCCCCCCGCGGCGGATTCGCCGAGCGGGTAGGAACGACGGAATCCACTGTTCTCTATGAGGCAGTGGATTACCGTAATGACAGGGACGGATTGGGGCCGTACTGAAGCGCAAATCCGGCGCGGAGTACGGCGCCAATCCGTGCTCAAATAAGCCGTGTGAACGAGGCCTTAGCGTTTCACTTCCAATGATTCCTTAGTCTCCGACAGCTGAGAACCCCTGCCTTCCCCCAGCTCACAAAGAATGAATTCTCACGTGCACACTTTGGGGCGAGTGCAGAGAGAGAAGATACTCCCTGTTGGGAGGAGTAACACGCCCCTCCATTTCGTAAGCTCTGCTTAGAAACCAGTATAAACCGCTGCCAAATGATGAAATGATAAAACCCCTTTAAAGGAGTTATAAAGACAAACCCTGTCCCTATCACCTTTAAAGGGGTTGTCTCACTACAAAGATTAGCTTTTAAGGCCGTTTACACGGGAGTGGACAAATAAACCCGGGCGGTTTGCCGGACGGTATTTGTCCAGTTTTGCGGCCGTTTCCCCCCGGCCGCTGGGGGGGACGGCTTTTCTCCGCGGATGAGCGGAGAACAGCCCTCCCCTCTCCCCCCCTCCCATTGAGATGCACAAAGTTCCGTCCGGAAACCGGACGGAAAAAATGTGCATGTTCAATGTTTTGTCGCCGGTTCGCCCGGGGACAAAAAACCGCCGGGGCGGAAAACCCTGCAGTGTGGACTGCTGCACGGGTTTTCCATAGAGCACAATTGTGCTCATTTTCGGCCGGTTTTTCAGGCGGTCTGAAAAACCGCAAACCGGCCGAAAACCCGTGCAGTGGGGACATGCCCTTACATGTAGGGAAAAGTAAATAAATACTTTTTCCAAATACATGGCTTTATCTACTCTGAGTGCACACAGGTTTCTCTGGTTACTGACCTGCTCTCCCCTTTTCCGTCTGTCCTATTTGAGAGCAAGGAGTGAAGTCACCACAGGATGCCAGCAGCTTGAGAACGGAGTGTGTTATCTCTAATAAACAAAGGAGATTGAATACTCTTGTTTACTTTAGAGCACAGAGCTTCAGACATAAGAGCTCCTGCTCTTATGTCAGTGCAATTTGATAGCTATGAATATGGAGCTGATACGCTAATCACTGTGATAGAAACACCCACATCCTGGCCAAGAAGAGACAGTAGGCATGAATCTGAAACTGATTGTGGCTGAGTGAAACAACATGGTTGAGATAACCCCTTTAAGATCATCATAAAGGGGTATAATGGGCCCCTTACTCGGGACCCTCAATTATGAGCCATAATGTACTGGCAGACTTGATCCATTGACCATGGAAGGTCATTTATTTGATGACCACTATGTAACTGGACACTTCTGCTACAGGCCAAATACCTGTTCCCTTGTAAAATCAGTTGTTTGCCAGGGAAGCTGATCGCACCCCACACAGACGAATTCTCAAAGAGCTGGTCTCTGATAAGAGAACCTCTTGAAAGTAACATATGTCAAGAAATCAGCAGCAATGGAAAGCAGATTATAAGTGCAGAACTTGCCAAACCTAACCCAAAGGTCCTTGCAATACGAGGAATGGCGTTACAGGCAGCACTCCATGCAATGATGCTGCAGCTCAGGAGTAGCATTTCTTGCAGTGATGTCTGGACTTCCATTTCTTGCAGTATGTTTGCCCACCTAAATAATATTTGGCCATTGACTTGACTTCAGCCAGTTACATACAGAGTTCCCTCAACATACAACATTAGCTGGTTCTGGGACGCCCATTGTATGTTGAAACCATAACTCTATGGAAAACTGGTAATTATTCTTCATTTTGCATTATCTTGCAAACCTAAAGAAAGTTATGCAGATAACCAATACAGATAAAGTAAGTCCTTACAAGTAACAACCACAAAGAGCTGCTGGAAGCTGGAAATCACTTTCTGTATTGAAGACAGGAGCTTCTTTGGGTCATGTACTATATACACAATGTACTAGAAAAAAAAAAAAAGAAATTGGCACCCTCACCTGGTGGCTAAAGAAGGCGCTCACCCTGGTACATGTAAAAAGCAGTACAGTACTGTATACGTAGTACTGCACTCTACTGTAGAGAGGCGCTACTAGACCGCCAAGCGCTGCATGCCCCTCACTAATACAGGGCTTTTACAAGTAAAATGTTCCTGATAATTGGCTGGATCAGTGTCTGGGGCATTGTATGATGAAACCGCACTCAAAATAGAATGGTCTTTCGTGGGACATTGTATGTTGAATATTGTATCCAGAGACCACCGTTAGGCCATGTTCACACGGCTTAACTGCGGGGCGTAATTTCGCCCCGCAATTACGCCGTGTGGACGGGGGCGGGAGCGGGGGGCCGGCACTTCGCCGGCCCCTAGACAATCACTGCTAGCGGCGCTTATACGCCGCTAGAAAGTGACATGTCAAATATCTCCCCGCCCGGCGGCTTCGCCGGGCGGGGAGAGGAGACGTAATGCATAGTTCTCTATGAGAACTGTGAATTACCGTAATGAATGGGCGTTTTTCGGGGGGCCCGGGTTAATTGGCGCACTTCGGCACGTAATTACGGACCGAAATACGGCCCATTTTAAGCCGTGTGAACATAGCTTAACTTGAATGATCACTACTTTCTACCATGTCAGTATCTAGAGGGAGTATAAGGGCAGCTCACAGAAAGTGCTGTTTACTAAATGACTGACTTTAAGAAGGGGTGGGGTGCAAAGTAGGAAAATGCCCAGGGCCCTCATTCCCAGGGAAGGTCTTACAAGTATTCAAGACACCAAGCCAGGAAGTTTGTGGAGGTGGCAAGAAGAAGAAGAAAAAAAAAAACAACAAAAAACACACATACATGCATAAAACTACTGTATAGAGAGTGAAGGAAGAGTAAGGAGACCAAGAAGTTTGGGCAGCAAACTTAGACACAAGCCGTGGCTGGAAGGAGTCTTTCTGGTAGTCAGAGCCAGATGGAAAAAGTAGGAAATATTGCAATCCGAGAAAATAAGGCGCATAACTAGAATTCATAGGGCACGGAGGTGCGTTACCGATGCTCTGGACGCTGGCGTCTCTAGCTCACCGGTGTGTGAGCAAACGATCCGACTTCTAAGCGAACAACCTGGAGGGTCGCAACTAAACTCTTGAGCTAAGCTTCTTTAAATCTTGAATGAATGACTGACATACTGTGTATTACGGTTTAATGTCTGTGTGTCAAGTGTTTATGAAGATTTATTAAATATTGACCTTTTTAATGGTTCTATTCTATTATTGTTGTAGAATTCGTAGGGCCCCATAGCAAAATGAGATACCCCACCACCTAATGATAATAAACTAGAACAGCAGCATTGGTAGCAATAAAAGGTATAAATAATACCGCCATATACCACAGAACCCAGATAGACTATGCACAAAAAGTTAAGGATATTTGACTTTCGCTTGAAATCTCAGGATGAACACAAATGAACTAAAGGAGACGATCTCTTAGCTTTAGAATTCACATGTCCAACGCTTCAGTACTTTTTGCCCGTTTTTTTGGGTGTGTTTTTTTGTCCAGAAATATACAGTATCAATTGCATCCAAAAACGCACCAAAAAGCGCTCCATGTGAAAGCACCCTAACAAGGAGCTTTATTAAGCAATGGTAAAATTCCCAAGTGTTTGATTCCTGAATCACCCAATACATTTAGGGGATGAATTTGAATTGGGATTTAAACAGTCCTCCTCATCATGCTGTTCACATTTTGACATCATGAGACCAAGACAACACCTTACAATTGATTAACAGTACCTCACCATTGCCGGGCTTCAGGCAGGATTCTTTCAGACGGAAGTGACCATTGAGCTTAGAGTGTCACAGTGTGTCATCAGCAGGTAGCAACAGATCGAGAAAGACTGTAAACAGTGCCCGGCAGAACTGGATACCACACACACGAGGCACATTTAAGAGAGGTGAGAGACACTCAAGTGTCACATTAGACCATTCATAACAGTTTATATCAGCGTGGTCGGTGTGCAAGACGATTGGCATGGGTGATGCACAGCGCTCTCCTTGATGTGTCCAGCATCAGTGGCGGCCGTAATTTCTGCTCAGAGTAAATTGTCATTCATCACTGAACTGCACTGGGGACCACTGGTCACTCATCCAAAGTAGATGCGCTCTGCCCCATGCAAGACAATGATGCCTTTGCCCGGTGGTGTGGTCAGGTTGTCTAGCATGCAGACCACGCTGAAGTAAATGGTTACAAATGGCCTAATATAACACTTCGGTGCCTCTCGACTCACGTAAACGTGCCTGGAGTTGTGTGGCACTCATCATCCGGCTCCACAGAGCACCGTTTACAATGAAGCGGTCATCAGTGTGTGATGTAGCCAAGGGACATCCACTTCTTAGCCTGTCTGTAACTCAGTGGCCACTTCCGTCTGAGAGCATGCTGCTTGAAACTTTGCAATGTCGAGGTACTGTTGATCCATTGTAAGGTGTTGTCTTGGTCTAATGATGTCAAAGTGTGAACAGCATGATGAGGAGGACGACTGTTTAAATCCCAATTCAAATTCATCCCTTAAATTTATTGGGCGATTTAGGGATCAAACACCTGTTGGGAATTTTGCCATTAAGCTCCTTGTTAAAG
Organism: Phyllomedusa bahiana; assembly: GCA_025379985.1. Taxonomy (NCBI): domain Eukaryota; kingdom Metazoa; phylum Chordata; class Amphibia; order Anura; family Hylidae; genus Phyllomedusa; species Phyllomedusa bahiana. The sequence goes on along the minus strand of JAODAL010050792.1, from coordinate 6,545 downwards.
ATCAACAAGTTGTGCAAAAAGTACTGAAACACTGAACAGTTGGACGTGTGCATTATAAAGTTAAGAGACGGGCTCATTTAGTTAATATAAAAAAATGTTAAAGAAATTTTATGTTCATCCTGAAATTTCAACCAAAAGCTAAATATCTCTAACTTTTTGTAAGTAGTATAGTAATACTGGAGAGCAGAAAGCCACCAACTACTTGTACTCGTGTGGGCCCCCTCAACCTCTGGGCTCCATATCAGCTGCTATGGTTATAGTTACACCCATGGAGAAAACATTACCTGTGAGGGACTGGATGTAACGGTTCTGTTTTCACAGATACCATATGCGGTATTCATATATACAGCCTGTGTACAACTGGTAACTACACTACCACTATATGGTTACTGCAGGTATATGGTCTTTAGAGTTCTTACTCAGTAACAGTATGGTAATATTAAAGGGGTTGTCTTACTACATTGATTCATCTCATCTCCTGTTTTCTTGGTTTCATTTTAAATTCAAGGGCGTGTGGACTGGCTTCTACTAGGCTGCAGTAGGAGCCAGGTCTGTAGCTATAGTGACCTGAGGAGCTGATGCAGTCCATACAAGAGGGGATATCTCGGAATAGGTAGGACACTGTTAAAGGACACATATTGCAAAATGACTTGTTTTTGCAAGATCATTAACATGAAGAGCAATCCTTGTAGTGAGACAACCCCTTTAATAGGTCTACATTTCGAGGAAATGTTATAATACTCATGGTGTGGCTGTATTTTGGCCTTGTATAGTGGTATTACTGGGAATATTGGTCACATTATGATTATGACTATGTGAATTAACACACACATACTCGCTGTATGACCCACTCCCAAAACTACATTTTTACATCGACTGTATATATTCACTGGACTACGTGATAAACATTCCTGAGAAATAAAATTATGGTTTTATGTATCAGTACATAAAAAACACAATCTGGTCCTTAGAGGAACACCACCACACAACAGATTCCATTGTACCATTATTAGAATGCAGAAGCAGTGTGTGCAAAAACTATGTTAACAGAACAGAATATTGATGCGGAACCCTATGTGGATTTCACTTCCCAATCTGCGTCTCATTCACTTGAATGGAAAAAAAACACAAAAAAAGAGATAAGCGACATGTCACTTCTCTGATGCAGAAGGTGAACTTAATTCACAACAACAGCAACAAGGATTTGCTTGACTAAAAGTGGGCATTTGCATCTAAAATAGTGGTAAAATACTCCAGTGCAAAATCAAAATCCACAGCCAAAATCTGAGGGCATTATGTTTTTATCCAAAGTTTTTTTCCCACATGCAAAAAATATGTCTGAACATAACCCTACTGCTTCTATAAGGCACAGTTCACACGGCTTATTGCCGACGTAATTGTGGGACGGATTTTGCCCGCAGTTACGCCGGCTGCCGTGCAGTGGGAGAGGGGGGCCGGCAGCTCGCCGACCCCATAGACACTCATAATTCACGGCGCGTACACGCCGTAAATAATGTGCATGTCACTTTCTCCCCGCCCGGTAGATTCGTCGAGCTAGGGGGGAGAGGGAATCCATAGTTCTTTATGAGAACTGTGGTTTACCGTAATGACTGGGACGGATTCCAGCCATACTGCAGCGCAAATACAGTGCGCAGTATGGCTGGAATCCGTCCCAGAATAAGTCGTGTGAACGAGGCCTTCGGCTAGGTTCACACGGCTTATTTGCAAGGCGTAATTACGCCCCGCAATTACGCCGTGTGGCCGGGGGCGGGAGCCCGGCACCTCGCCGGCCCATAGACTATCATTACTAGCGGCCCGTATACGCCGCTGGTAATTCACATGTCAATTATCTCCCCGCCCGGCGGATTTGCCGAGCAGGGAGAGGAGACGTAATCCATAGTAATGATTGGGACGGATTCCAGCCATAATTCGCGCACTCCGGTGCGTAATTACGGACTGAAATATGTCCAATTTTAAGCCGTGTGAACATGGCCTAAGAAGGAAAAGGGCAAGTAGCATCCAGGTGCTGCTAATCAAATGTCCTTGATTAACTGATGAATAAGTGTGACCATCCCCTGTGGGTGCTTTCACACAGCGCGGTTTTGGTGCAGTTTTAACTGTGCTCCAATTAAACTGCATTTATTACCAGCAGCTTCTTTCTGTTGTCTAAACTGTTTGGAAAGTGAGTAATCAATTAGTGTGTTGTAATCCGCAAGACTTCAAACACTGTTACTGATTACTTACTTGAAACACCTTTCTGAACAATTTAGACAACAGAAAGAAGCTGCTGGTAATAAATGCAGTTTAATTGGAGCACAGTTAAAACTGCACCAAAACTGCGCTGTGTGAAAACATCCTTAGAGGGCTTTTACAAAGTGAGGTTTTGTGGTGTTTTTGGTGTGTTCTCTCACAGTTTTGGACGGTGTTACATGTGAGTGATCAGTCATTGGGCCTGATTTATCAAAACTGTCTAACAGTAAGAATGTCTTAGTTGCCCATAGCAACCAATCAGGGCTTAGCTTTCATTTCTCCACAGCTGTTTCAAAAATAAAAGCTAAGCCCTGATTGGTTGCTATGGGCAACTAAGACATTCTTACTGTTAGACAGTTTTGATAAATCACGGCCATTGTGTTTGAAGTCTTGTGGATTCTAAGGGCGACATGTATGAAGATCAGTGCGTCGGAGCACCCTTTTTCACGTTTTTTTTTCGCGTGAAAACTGCGCCTGATTTATGTCGGCGTCCGAAGTGCGCTCATAAAAAGTTTCCTGCGCCTTGACTGTGTGTGAGGCGCATTGCGGAACTTAGGCGCATAAGGAATGCGCCTAACGTATTAAGTTTAGAGACAAGCTGGAAATCAGCGAAAAATCATTAAAGCATGTCAGTGAAGAGAAACATTTTTTTTTTTTGCTTCTTTCACCTTGTATTCTATTTAGTATATACAGCAAGAGCCAGCACAGCACAGGTCTAGCTGGGACCTGTGGTTCTCCAAGCAGGATTTCTATGTTCCCAGGGCTTAGTTCTGGTCGTATTTACGGACGTATTTATGTCCGCAAATACATCTGGATTTTCCATTGGTATCAATGCTAAGCTAATTGCTCATTATTTTGGGCTGAGTTGGTGATGTATTTGTGGACGTAAATACGTCCGTAAATATGACCTGAAAAAAAAGCCCTGGAACATAAAATCCTGCTTGGAGAACCACAGGTCCCAGCAATACCTGTGCTGTGCTGGCTCTTGCTGTAGATACTAAATAGAATAAAAGGTGAAAGAAGCAAAAATACATCTTAATTTTTTTCTTTTAAAAAGGACAAAAATTTACATCTGTACAACAATAAAATTAGTTGAATTCTCTCCCTTTTTTAAGACCTTTTCTAGCTGATATTTCTCTCTTTTCAGATCTTATATATCTTTCCTTTAATTTTAAATGATCAACTTTTTCTATACATTGAAATCGATTTTATACAACTTTGATATTTATCTTTATTCAGTAATTAATTTTATAGACAATTCTTTTTCATTATTATACTGTTGTAACAGTAGACCTAGAGAACATTTTGCCCCATTACAATAAGTTGTAGCTTCACTGCGCCTCCGGCTCAGGTGGACCACATTGAACTAGGTCTGCCTGTCGGAGCTGTAATGCGCCTCACTGTGCCAACCGGCATTCATACATGCGTCGGAATATTCGAATCTGGAGCGTCCCGCCCCAGAACGCCCACAGCGCGCCCCTTCATGTTAGGCGCATCTGAAAGTGGCGAAGGTTGCGCCTAACAGCGCATTCCTGCGTCCGACAGCGGAGCCGGCACAGAAAGGTGCAGTATACGCCTGAAAACAGGCAAAAATCACAATCATACATATCACCCTAATTAAAGGGAACCTGTCACATAGGTTATGCCCCCCTTGCTGACAGACCTGCTGTTTCCAGCGCAGTGTCCCTTATTCTGTAAGATGCTGTGGTTTTAGAGTATTTAATGCTTAAATCTGTAGTTTTCACCGGAAAAGAGTCATGAAAAGAGTTTGTTTAATTCGTGACCCGCCCACCTGAGGCTAGCCCCGCCCACCTCAACTGATAAACCTATTACTTTGAGTAGGTAGAAACATGTGAATAACTGTCAGTGGGCGGGTTTAGCCTTTGGTGGGCGGGGCTAACACCTGCTCATGAATAAGATTTGAGGGGTAAATGCTCTAAAACTCGAGCATCTTACAGAATAAGGGACACAGCGCTGGAAACAGCAGGTCTGACACTAGCTTGTGCTGCCCTCAGCAAGGGGGGCATAACCTATGTGACAGGTTCCCTTTAATTACTGTGTTTGAAGTCTTGCAGATTATAAACACAGTAACTGATTACTCACTTTCCAAACAGCTAAAATAACTGTAAGGCTATGTTCGCACAGTGTAATTGTGGGGACGTATTTCGCCCCCAATTACAACGTGTTCTCGGGAGCGGGGGGGTTGTCAGCCCGCCGGCCCCATAGACATTCATTATTCACAGCACGTACACGCCGTGAATAATTCACATGTCACTTCTCTCCCTGCTCGGCGTATTGTCCAAGCGGGGAGAGGAGACATAATCCATAGTTCTCTATGAGATCTGTGAATTACCGTAATTATTGGGACGTATCTCGCCCCGTATTTAGTGCAGTATGGTTTAATTACACTGCAGTTAAAACCACACCAACACCTGCCTGGTCTACCTTAAGGGCATACTCGAAATGGGTAGAAGTGGAGAAGCTGTGGTTGGCACCGAGCCATCCTAACGCCTTTCTTTGGCACTCGAAATCCCTTCGCAACATAGGCTATATTCTGGGTCCCATTAAGTTTACCCTACAAATATGGATTAATATTAAATTATTGCAAACCCAGATTCCCTCTTGCATCCAAAGCCTCCCCTATGGCATCCTTCGTGTGCACACCTCTGACCCCACGAGTTCATCGGGGTTATTTGCACGGTCGTGGTTGGGGCATGATTTATTTAGATTTGCGGATATAGCGGAGGCCCATAATAGGAAATTGCTATCATTTGAAGCCTTGTAAAATAAATATCATCTCCCTAAGAACTCCCAATTTCATTATCTACAGATTATCCATCTTCTTTCATCACTTTTTGGCACTAATATGCTCTCTATACCTACCCAGTTCTGTGCAAGATGGGTACCTCAACAAAAGGGTCTCATCTCAACGATCTATTCTATCCTACTGGCCCCCAAACCTGATGAGGACATAACACATGCTATATGACTACATGGGAATCATCTCTGGGCAGACCCATACCATATCCCACTTGGCGGGCGATCTGGAGAGCTGCGGCAAAGGCATCTGTGTGCACTACATACAAGGAAAATCTGTATAAAATTATATAGTTCTGGTAGCACACCCCTGATATCCTTCATATATGGAACCCGCATGGCGGTGTGGCGGTTCGGTGGCCACTCTCGCTCAAATCTTCTGGGATTGCCCAATCATTCAACCTTTCTGGCATCGAGTCAGAGACTTAGTTAACAAGCTTTTTGACACCAGGATGCCTCTAGATCCTTTCATATATTTGCTCAATATCCCAATTCCGGGATTCTCCAAGGTCAACTCTAAACTATTGACCCACGTCCTTACAGCAGCCCGATGTCTGATAGCAAGTATGTGGAGGCAGGCCCTCCCCCCCCGAGCGCATCGGATTTATATCAGAAGATTATGGGAGTCCGCCGAATCGAATACATGACTGCCTCTCTTCATGATGGAATCATTATGGGTAAATATACATGGGGGTAACAATATAATACTAATAGGGGTCTGCTATAGGCCCCCAAATATAACAGAACCCATGGAAGATGTACTCCTCAGGCAAATAGATGAGGCGGCTAATCAGAATGAGGTTATTATTATGGGCGACTTTAACTATCCAGACATCAATTGGGAATCTGAAACCTGTAGCTCTCATAAAGGAAACAGGTTTTTGTCAATAACTAATGATAATTACCTTTGCCAAATGGTGCAAGAACCGACTAGAGGAAAGGCCCTTCTAGATTTAATATTGACTAATAGACCTGACAGAGTAACAAAGGTTCAGGTTGAGGGGCACCTAGGGAATAGTGACCATAATATAATAAATTTCCGTTTATCCTTCAATAGAGTTTTTTGTCAAGGAGCCACAAAAACACTGAATTTTAGGAAGGCTAATTTTATTCTGCTTAGGGAGGCCCTAAACCGTATTGACTGGACAATGTGTTTAAATATGGCAGAACTAATAATAAATGGGATATTTTTAAAAACATCCTAGGCTACCACTGTGAGAGGTACATACCTTATGGTAATAAATTAGAAACAGGAAAAACCCAATGTGGATCAACAGGGATGTAACAGAGGCAATAAAAAACAAAAGACCGCGTTTCACCTACTAAAACAGGAGGGTAGTGAAGAGGCACTAAGAAGCTATAGGGAAAAAAAAAGTGTGTAAAATAAAGATAAAGGAAGCAAAGCTGGAGACGGAAAGACATATCGCTTAGAAAGTAAACTAACCCCAAAATATTTTTTAACTATATAAATAGTAAAA
>JAODAL010050791.1:0-27141 GCA_025379985.1 Phyllomedusa bahiana | reverse complement strand
TAAAAATTTTTTTTGGGGTGAAAAAGGGGGTTTTTTTTTGTTACCCAGCAGAAAAAAAGTTTAAATTAAACCCCTGGTGTAAATTGGCAAAAAATTGAGCGCCACTACTAGCTTGTAGCGTGTTACAATTGCGTGTTTTCTACGCTACACCATAAGAAAAAAAAAATTGTAATTAACCCTTTGCTTGTGAATTATGGTACAGGAAAATTTTAATTTTTGGTGGTGAAAAGAGGGTTTTTCTTGGAGTCACCACAGCAGCAGAAAAACGCTTAATTAACCCTGGATGTAAATTGCGCAAAAGAATTGAGCAGCCAAAAATGACGTGGTATTTGTATTGTAAATCGCTGTTTCTTTAAATGAATACAACAGGAACTGGCTTAGATCCCCCTTGGATATTCAATGTGCTGTGAGCAGATATCATTAAAATGTATATGAGCTGCAGTGGACGCACACTGGACTTCAGATCCAATACCCCAAAAAATCAGAAATAGAACATTAAGAGAACAGTCTCTGAGACAAGCTGAGACACCCCACAGAAATCACTGTATAAAAATCAGTTCTTCAGTAAGAGATTTCGCAATCAGCCGCGGCAGTACCTTCCCTGATCAGTACAGTGAGAGGAGTGTGAGCTCCCAGCGTCGCGCCCGGACTTATATAGTGCGGTGACGTCACTGAATCCTGCCGGTCTCTGCTTGGCTTCATCTCTGCACATGTCATGCAGGCTATGCGCTTCTTCCTCCCAGAGTGCTTTGCCCCATGTAACGGCATGTGCTCGCAGCCATTTTATCAATCAAAGCACACTTCGTTCACCCGAAGTACCCCAAACTTCGACTTCGTTCAGAACCGAAGTTTTCCTGAAATTCTAAATGAATTCCACTTCGTTAGAATCAATTCTCCCATCTCTATAAATAATATTAATACTTATGTAGCCATATAAAATATTTAGATCCAGTCTGAGGGGCCTCGGGGGTCAGGAATGAAACCCTCCTTGGGAAAGATTGGTTTTTGGGAATTATTTTTTCCAAATTTTTCATCGGTTGGGGGAAAAAAGTAAAAAAAAAACCCTTTTTATCCCCCCTCACTTAATACACATTTTTCTAGAAATACATCTAAACTCTGATCACGCTTCGATTGGCTGCCCAGAAGAGCTTTTCTAAAGTACACTGAAGAATTACACATACAGGTTTTGTACCCTTTTAACCTTTGTTGAGATGAGCTGTTCCATTGGTCAGCATGTAAGGTCACCACTAATATATATTTTAAATACATAAATGGATGCAGCAAAAATTATTTTACACACTGTTATTTGAACTCAAGATATGACATCAAAGTGCAAGATGGGACTACCCCTTTAATGACCAATTTTTAAAAAAATTTATACTTTATCAAAAAAACATATGTTATCCAAAACCCCAAACTGTGATGGGGGGGTTGCGGGCGTGGGGTATGAAGAGTTTTTTGGGGTTTCTGGGGGAAACCCTGGGGGGGTTTGCATTGAGTTGGGCCCTTGTTATTATTCTTTTTTCACAGCAACATAAAATTTTTAACAGGTTCCACTTTTGGGCATTTTTAACAGGCTTTTTTTTAAAAGTCCTTTTCCCCCCCCAGTCATTTTCGTAAACATCAGTGATAACAGAATGAAAATGGCCCTTGGTATTCACACGTTTAACTGCTAACAGGGGGGTAATAAGTTTCACAAAATACCGAGGGTTCACCAGTCAAAATTCCTTTTAACCCCTTTGAGCTGTGTTTGCGGGGCTGCTCTCTTCATTGTCTGGTGTGCAAAGGCTCCCAGCATACACACGGGTTTCTGTCTGTACTGTTCTCATTCTTCTGTGTCCTTCACTCTGTTTTCATAGGACCTAAATACCCAGAATCCACTGTTCCAAACAGTTTTCCCAGAAACTTCTGTCCCCCTTCCCCCCCTTTTTTTTAGCATCCACAAAAAGGGTTTTGGATTTGTTTAGTACTGTGCTGTAAAAACCCAAAACCAGCTGTTTTTGGTTGGTTATTTCCCTTTGGCGCCCTCAAATGGCCATTTGAAAATTTTAAACAATTTACACTTAATAAAAACAGTAAAGGTAGAGTTTACCCCGGGTCCCCATTCTCCCCCTAAAATTAATTTTCTTTTCCTCGACTTTCAGCAACCTACAATATTTGGGAGGACAGTCCATAAGGGTTTTCTATAGACTTCTAAGCTTTAGTCGGGGTGGGGAAATTTTCCCCTTAAATAATTTTTTTCTCTTAAGTGTTTGACCCCGGTTTTTAAACATCAAAAGTGGGACATTTGTTTTTACGGGTTTTTCCTTTTTTCCCGATTACTACAACTTTTTAGTACTTTTTTTTCTGGCCCTTTGCCTTATTTAAAAGAGAAGTGCAACTCAACATTTTGACAATAAAAAGGGGAAAAATGTAAATTTTTAAAACACCCTAAGTTTATCTCTTATTTTACTTGTTTTTTGGACTTTTCCCCTGAAAAAAAAGGAAAGGGGAAAGGGGCAAACAACAAAAATAATTTCAAGTAATACTTTGGGACTTTATATCTTCTTTTGGAATTTTTTCCCGGGGCCCAATCTTAAACCCGGGCCAAATTTTCCTATGCTAATTTAGCTAAGAAATTTTTTTTACTTTTCCCAGTCTATTGAAAAAGTCTTTTTAAAACCATTTTTGGGGGTCTTTCCAAAAACTGGTGGTGGGAAAAAGACTTCTCAGGTGTTTTAAACCTGTTCTGCGGGGAAAAAATTTACCTGTTTTAAAACTAAAAAAGTTCTTGGTACTGCACTCGGTTTTTTCCCAAAGTTTTAAAAAAGGGCAGCACCCCCAGGGGTCTTCTTCTTTCTCTTGGGGGAAAACCCTTTTTCGGGCTTGAAAAATTCTTCTGATTTTTTGGGGTTTCCCATCAGTCTCTGAGATTTCTAGTTCAGGATTTCTGTTTGGTTCATCCTCTGGTTCAGTGGATTGAATAAACAGTCTCAAATTTTAAAACAACTGGATTTCCCTTTTTCTGGATTTTTGAATCGGGGTTCAAGGGGTTTTTTCTGGTGAAATTTTTTGTTTTATTTCAATTTCATCAGATAACTCCGTGGCAAAAATTTTTCTACAGCTTCAGGTTTTAAAATGCCCACTTTTTTTAATGGCTTTTGGGAAGCATTTTGGGTGATTTCCTCATCGGGAGCTTTCGGGAGTCATTTTCTACAAGAGGCAATACTTTAGTTTGCTGTCTTTTTGACGGTCTTTTTTTGGTGTGTTGCTTCGGGATTGGTTCTCTGGTGGAAGGTAGTCAAAAAGGGTGGGCAACAAAGTTCCGATGCAAGGAGTCTTTTTCTTTTTTACCTCCTTTTTCCCATTTTTTAATTCATAAACTTGGCAGTCGTCACTCTACCTATTGACTACGACATGGATCTTGTTTTCCCCAAAGTTTGAACGAAGTTTTCCCTGGTCCACCTTTTTTTGTAATTTTCCCGGGTAACACACGGCTACCGGGGTTTTTAATTCTGCTCCATGACATTTCCTGTCTATAATGCGTTTTTATTTTTGCTCTTTTCCTTCAGTAAAAAACTTTTTGAAGCAAATTTATCCCTTTCTGCCATGCGTTCTTTCCCATGCACGAACATATTTTGGGGGTTAATTTCTTTTTGGGTTTCTGTGACACTGGGGGTATCAAAAATAATTTAATGGGTTTAATCTTGGAGATCTGCCGAATAACGGGTTTAGAAGGGGGGATTTAACCTGTTGCATCACTTTTTGGGTTTTCCCGTTGTAGGCAGGGCCCAAATTTTTTTAAAGGAGTTCTTTCAATCCCCCTTTTTCTTTTTCAGATGTTGGGGAGTCTTTAGCATCGCCAGTGGGGTTTACGATTAAAAACTTTTTCCCCCTGTCCAAAACCTTTTTTGGAGGTTTAAGGTGTTGTATGAGCCCTTTCGGGAATTTCTCCCAATATTTCCCTAATTTTGGAAAATTTTTTTGGGGTTTTTTCAAAACTTTTTTCCCTTTTGGGTAAATGTTTGCAGCCTTGGGGAAATTCGAAATTTTTAATGAAAAGGGTCTTTAAATATCTTTTCTGCTGCCTTTTTTTTTTTCCAAAATTTGTTGGTATTTGGCGTGGGGGTTTTGACCCAAATCTGGGGGAAATGGTCAAAAACCACTAAGATGTATTCATTTTCCTCTTTTTTTACATTTCTAAAGGGGTGTAGAAAGTCTAGGGGACACCTTTCTCGAAAGGGTATTTGGGGTTTTGTAATTTTTTCCCAGGGGGCTCTTTCGGTTTTTTGGGGGCGCTTGTTTTTTAAAACACCCAACACCCTTTGGTAAACAAAAATGTTAAATTTCTTTTTTGGCAATGTAGGGCCCAAAAGGGAAAAAATTTTTCACGGGAAAGGGTTTCATGTTCTTAAAAACCCCAAAAGGGCCCCTTTTCTTTGGGAATTTTCCCTTAACCCTTTCCAAGGGAAAAACTTTTGGCAATCCCCCTTTTCTGAGGTTTGGACCTCTTTTGCGGTAGATTTAAAACCTTCTGAATTGATTGTAATTGGGCCCGTTCTTAAAACGGGGAGGCTTGTGTGGAAAATCTGTTCCTTCCTTTTTAAATGGTATTTCTATTTTGGGTTTGATGTCCCGGGAACCCTTTTCCCAAATGACTTTTTCCTTCTTTCTGGGGCTTTTTGATAGCTTTTTTTGGGGAAAATTTGGGAACGGATTGAAAAGGGGATAAAAGGCTGTTCCAACCCCTTTTGTTGTCTTTTTACTGTTAGGGGGGCACCCCCTTTGGGTGGGTATTCTTCCGCTGGACTTTTTTACTGCTTTTTACGGTTATCATCATAGTTTTCCAAAAAACTAACTTTTTCAGAGCACTGTTGCATGAATTTTCGGGGTTCAAAGGGCTTTTCTAGACAAATACATCTGCATCAGCATTAGTTTTTTCCTGTACTTATTTTTATTTTGAAAGTCAAAGTCTGCTAGTTCTGCCACCCCTCTCTGCCAGTTTATTGAGTTTTGCAGTAGTTTAGGACATAGGTTAGGGGTTTTTTGTCTGTGTTTTAAAACACAAAATCTGGGTTTTGGAAAAACAAGTAATTTTTGAATCTTTCATTGTTTGGCCCCCCTTTAAAGGCTAGGAACTCTAGTTTTCCAATTGAAAATGGTAGGGTTTTTCTCCGCTGCTGTTAAAGTTTGGAACCTTTTTCCCAAAGACTCTAAGCTTGCCATTTTGGGCATTGGTACAAGACTGCTCCCCCAAATTTCCCCCTTTTTGATGCATCCCAATGAAGTACAAATGGGGAAAATTTTTAAGTCCGGGGGATCCCCAAAACTGGTGGTTTTTTCCCAGACAGTCAGTCAAAATCTTCCCGGGCCCTTTTTTGGGGACGGGGGGGTCCAGTTGATTTGGTTGTTGTCCAAAAAGGCGAGTTCTTTCCTTTGGGGGTTTTGGGGCCCGCCCCTTTTTTCCAAAATTTTTTTCTTCTTTTGGGTTTCACTTCAAAATTGAGGTTCCGTTAAAAGAAAAGCTACAAGGGTGCTGCAATCTTGGAGGGGTTTTGGATGTAAGTCCGGTAAAAAAAAGGGTTGGAAGCCTTTTTGGACCTTTCTCAAAATTTTCCCCCAGTGGATGGTGGTTTGTTCTTTTAATTTCCCTCATGGGGCAATTTCAGCTGGGTTCCATAGTTATCCGTCTCCAAAACACGATTTTTCCCAGGAACCCGACTTTTCTTTTTTTAATAGTTCACACTTTTTTTGGTTTTTGGGGGTTTTACCCCCTGGTTTTCTGGGTTTTCGGGTGCAAGGGCAGTTCTCCACTTCTCTATGTGTTCAGAAAATGTCTTTCGTGTATCAGATTGTCATTAAGTATGGCTTTACAAATGGCATTTTCTCAGGCCCTCCATGCAGTCTCCATGCTTCTTGGAATTCCGCAGGATCAGAACTGAGTCCAAAAGGGAATTTCGGATCCACTCATACAATCCCCAGGGTGTTTATGAAAGTTTTTAAAGGGGCCCGTGGTTCTTCTACCAAAAACCCTTTGGGGGTTTTTTTCCTTCCTTGGGCCAGGCAGGAAAATTGGTACTTCCTGACAAACCCGTTTAGCCTGTCTTGGATCTTTGGTTTGGAGGGCGGTCAGGGGGGGAATGGCCCTTGGGGTTTAGCTTCGTAATCACAAACAAGGGTTTCAGTGTCCCAATTTCTTTCTGACACAGACAAAATTTGGGGGATGAGGGAAGAAGACTTTGGGTTTTGAAACCCAAACCCCCGTTGATTTAGGTCTTGAAGGGATCCTTTACTTCCTTATTTTAGTGGTTTAGGCCGGAACCCGTAGCTCTTTGTTACGGAGTAGTGTCCTTTAAAGGGTTTATTTTTTTAGTTGGGGGTGATGGAAAACAAACCCCATCAGAATCAAAACCATGGAGAAAGCCATGGACACTTTCCCCTCCCTTTAACATTTTTTTTCACTATTTTGTTTTCTTCTGCAAATCAGATGATCAAAAAGACACTGGGGGATCCCCCTGTTCTCTGGAGGACATTCCCCTGCCCCAGGGGGCGCAACTTGGTTTAACAATGGGGCTTTTGGGGGTTGTGCTCACCTGAGAAATCTGCACTGGGCCCAAAATTGGCTGGGGTACACTGTTTTTATAGCTTCAAGGTGTCCCCAATACAAAATTTTTGGGTCCAACCCACTTCATGTTTTTGGAGTTCATAACAAAAACGGCACTTTTGCCCAAACCCACTGTTAAGGAAAAGTTTACCCCAAAATCTCACCTGTAATGATTTCCTTCGGGGGAAAACTTTTTGTAGGGACTTTTTGGCACCCAAAAAGCATTTTTCTTGAAGTCCTTTTGTGGTCCCCACCCCCCAAACCCCCCTTTTACTTTCCTTTAAAAAAGGGGGGGTGTTTGCTGGAATTTGTTTAAAGGGGGGCCAGACCTACTTTGGGGCTTCTCTGAAAGCCCCTTCAGCCTGTTTGGGGTTTTTCAAATTTTCCCACAAATGTTTTTTGGTTTTTTTGTCGCGTTTTGGGGAAAGGATGTTGCCTTTCAGAACCCACCAAACCCGGGGGGTTAGTGAAGCCCGTTTGTGGAAACATTCCTCAATACATTGTAAAACCCATTTATTGCTTCTTTCTGCCACCGATTGTAAATTTTGACTGGAAAGGCACTAATAACTCAATTTTGGTTTTTGCTTTTCTTGGCAAATGAGTGAAAAGTCCCCTTCAACCCCCGCCTTAAAGGGTATCTTGTCTGGTTCCCCCGCTGTCCCCAAAAATTTTTTCCCCGGGGGCCTTTTCAGTTCTTCACGGGCCGGAAATTGGGGGATGAGGGGAGGTTGTGGGCTTTTCCAAATTTTCATTTGGGATACTGGCTTGGGGGGCCTGGTTTTCCCACAGAGCTTTAAATAAAAAAGGTTTTCCTTTTTTAAATTTACATTTGTATTTTGGCACTTTTTTTTCCAATAAGGGGTTGTGGGTTTTGTTCTGGTTTTCACTGATATTTTCTGGCTCTTTAGCATAAACATTAGAGCTCCCCTTGAAAGTTTGATGGGCAGGGGGATGCGGGCCCCATTGAACTGTTGGAGCGGTTTTACACAAACCCCCTGGGGGGAAATATGGCGAGCTGTTCTTATCCGGATGGTATTAGGATGTAGAGGTTGTTTGGTTTGGGGGCTTTCCCTTTTTGTTGAGGTTACTTTGGGCGCCCCCCCCAGTAACCCTCTGTCTTTTAGCTGCTTGAATCCCTTGGGACTCTTTCACCCCTTTTGCATAAAATTTTCCCTCTTGAAACATTTAAGGGCGTGACAAAAAGTAAACTATCTTTTATTGGAGGTTTTTGGCAGGCCCCACATGCAGGGTATCTTCTTTTTCTGGAAATTACCCCTGTGCCTTGTGGTTTTTTACTTGGGACCGTCTGTACAAAACCCGCTTCCCTCTTTGCTGTTCCGAACCCGAAAATTCCCCACTTTTTTCCTCCCCGTTGGGTGTCCACTGGTTTTTTTTTTTAAACGGTACCTTTTGGGTGATAGAGGGGGGATGGGCAAGCGATTCTTGCTCCCCGTTTCCTTCTTTGGGTGATGCTCCCTGGTGGGGCAACTTTTGGTTTTACTTTTCTTTCTTTGTTTTTTACCGTTGGGCCCTTCTTTTAGCTTTTTTTTTTTTTTTTTCTTTCTCTAGCTCAAAACTAGCTGCCTCACTATCTTCTCAAAACAAAAAACTTCACCTGGGATAAAAGGGTCCTCAAAGGTACTGTTTCAGCTGGAATTTTATTTTTTTCCACTAAGTAACCCGTCCCTTTTTGAAATTTAGGAACCTTTCTTCTGAACTAGCCCCACATCAAAAACCCCTCCCCAGCCTTTCCCTTTTTTGGATTTCAAACAACGTTTTTCTTTGAGTGCAATGGCCCCTGAACCCAAGGGGTTTTTGGGGGGCTTTTTTGTGGTCTTTTAGAGATGTTAATCCCGTTGGTGATACAAATCGAGGTGGGTTTTTTTCCTTTTTTTAATGGGGCCCCCTTTTAAAATTGTTTTTTTAAATGGAGCAAGGGGAGGTGGTCTTCACCCCCTAAAAAATATTTCCCGAGATGCAACCCGGGGGTAATTTGGTTTAAATTTCAGCCTCAATAATCTCTCTCTTTCCCGATACCCCTTTTTGTTTTCCCCCCCCCAAATTATTCGGGTGAATCAGGTTAGTGTAAAACGTCTTTTCTTTCTGTTCTCGTTCACCCAATTTGGCCATTTATTTTGAATTCTTTGCGCAATGATTATCCCCTTTTTGGGTGGATTTTATCTTCTTTATGTTGGTTTGGAGCAGATTGGAAAATTTATCAGGACCCGACCCCTTTCCAACTGTCTTTTTCAGATTCCCGCACTGCTTTTGTAAAGCAAATTTTAAATTTGGGCTTTTGCTCCTTCAGCTTTTGGCAGTTGGGGGAAGGGCATGTTTACTTTTGTTTTTCTTTTAACGGGTTTTTTGGTTCCCCAGCCCCCAAAAATTTCAATAAAATTTTTTTGAAGAAAAGGCCCAAAATTTTGGGGTCCTCTTCCCACAAATTTCCATCTCATTCCGTAATCGATTCAGGGCCCGTCAAAAGTTTTGGCGATTATGTGCACGAGCAAAATGGTCCTCTTGGTTTGGGTTTTATAAATCTTGGGATGTTCCCCAGTTTTTGAAAAGGGGCAAATGCAGCAGGAATTGACTGTCTTTTTTGATGTTTTCCCTCCACATCCATGGCTTGGGAATTTTTGTGGATTTTCTTTTTTTGCCCGCTGGTCTCTTAAGACTGGTTAACTTGCTGAAAAGGGGAAAATCTGCTTTTCCCTTGTGCTGACAGGGTTTTCTGTTGCTGGGAAATGATGGGCTTTTGCGGGGGAGTAAGCTATCCCCCTTAAAAGCTTGGCTTCGGCCCCCTTGGGAGGGAAAAATGGGGGCGGAAAAATCACTGGCGGGGGGGAAAAGGGGATGGAAACCCTTTTCCCCTGGGCTGCTGGGAAAATTTCGTCCCTGCTTGGGCTGGCCCCCCCGGAGGGCTCCCCCCTCTGGGTTTCCTGGAGGGCCCCCACCCCTCAGGGTTTTTCATACTTCAGAAACCCCTCAAAATTTTCCCCTACGGGCCCCCAAAAAAGTTATTTCCCCACGGGCCCCTTTTGATAGGGTTTTTCAGCGTGGGGGAAAGAAGGTTCTTTGGATTTGAGGGAACTGGGGGGGTTTTTCAGTTTAGTTGGGCCCTTGTTTTTTATTTTTCTTCACAAACACAATCAAGGTTAACAGGTTCCCCTTTTTAGGGGCCCGTTTAATCAGGCTTTATTCAAGTCCATTTTTCCCTACAGTCACTTCAGTAAAAATCCAAAATTTAAAAGCAAAGGGAAATGGGGTCCTGGTATTCACCCCAAAATTTTAAAATTTCTAACAGGGGGGGTAATAAGCTCACAGATAACCCGGGGTTTTTACCGTCATTTCCTTCATTTCCCGAGCTGTTTATTGTGGTTTCTCTCCCTTTTGTTGGTGTGCAATGGGTGCAGCATAAACACAGGATTTTTGTCTTTACCCGTCTCTCCCCTTCCCTTTTGTGTCCTTTTACTCTGTCTCATAGGAACCCAAAATACCCGAATCCCAAAACCCCAACAGTGTTCCAGCAAAATTCCCGTTCCTCCCCTTTTTTTTTAGCATTTCCCCAACACTAGGGGGGGACTGTTCTAGTTCCCCGTGCTTTTTACAAAACCCAAAACCCTGCTGTGGGGGCTTTGGGATTCTTGGCCCCCCTAATGGCCAATGGGGAAGTTTAAATAATTTACAAATTTTAATTTAAAAAAACAGTTGGGCAGTAGAGCTTACCCCCGGGGGCCCCCCACATACCCCATTTTTCCATTTTTGTTCCCAAACATTTGACAAAAAATGTTTTTTGTGTAGAAAAAAGTCGGACTTTATGTTTGTTGTTTACAACTAAAAAAAGACATGTTAAAGGGGTTTTCTCACCATACAGTTTCACAGAGCCAAACCAGCTTTAAAAATGTACGTGGGGGGCTATTTGCAGTGAAATTTGGGATATCAAAATCTGTTTTTTCCCAGCTGAGCCTGCTACATTTTTAAAAAGACCCGCAGGAGGGTTGGAAAAATTTTTGGTTTCCTAAAGGGCCCAAAGAGCTTTAAAGGGGTGAAATATGTCCTTTTGGGAAACTAGGGGTTTTTCCATTAGGGCAAAAAATGTCCATTATTTCTTGACTTATACCAGTAAAAATAATAAAAAAATAATAATAAATAATTTATTATAATTATCAAACTATATAAAATTATCAAACTATATAAAATTAAATTATATAAATTTAATAATAAATTTTATCATATAAAATTAATATAAAATTAAATAATATCCCAAAAATATTAACTTATCTCCTATAAAATGTATTTAAAATTAATATAATCTAAAATTTTAAATTAAATAACCCACTGACCTACATTTTTCTGAACACAAATTAACATACTATATAAAAGTGTAAAAAATAGCATTTTGTAATATTTTAATTATAAAAAAATATAAAAATCTCCACACAGTTTTAAGATTAAAACACCAAACACACACGCTAGGCGCGTCAAACCATAGGTGCTGTTTATGACCGCACATTCACAACTTTCATATATTCAGGCGCATTATACAATGAAAAAAAGATGCAAAAAATTGTCTCGACGCACCAAGTTTCATATATGTCGCCCTAAATCTAATGAAGCACACAAATGGTTAAATCTTACAAAATTACACATATGTTCTTTTATTTTTTTTTCAACTTGTAGCCCAATTTATTTAATTGAAAATATTAGTTAATGAAGAAAAAATATTCCAAAAATTATAAAAAACCCAACAAAAGAGCATTGTTTGTATTGTGTTTTATATTTCTTGATAACCTGATAGCCTTTACTTAAACAACCGGCTTAATAAAAAACATACTAAATAATTCTCCAAAAGTGCCATGAAAAAAAATTAAGGCTTCATGTATGAAAACTGTCTAGGTCTAAGACTTTCTTTTTTGCCAATAGCAACCAATCAGAACTCCAATTTCATTTCATAGAGTGCTCTTTAAAAATGAAAGGGAAGCTGATTGGTTCCTATTGGCAACGAAGAAAGTCTTAGACCTAAACAGTTTGCATACATGAGGTTCAAGGTTTTTCATGGCACTTTTGTGTTTATTGTATTTTTTTTATTAAGGCTATGTCTACACAGCACTGGATGCTTGTCAGATTTTCAGCGTATTCAATATTTTGAATCGCCGAAAATCTGACTCAACCCGTGTGTAGACTTCAATAGAAAATCCATGCTGTAGTCTACACAGTATAGGTTTTCTACTGTAGCCGTTGTCCATCTGGCGGAAGATAAAACATTTTTTATCTTCCACTGGATACCCGTAGGATCTCAATCTGATTCCCATGCAGTCAATGCACTGGGTTGCTGGGAATCCAAAAACTGGTGATGTGGTGAAGTTAAAATACAATCGGATTTAAGATGGTATTTTAACTTTGCTGTGGAGACATAGCCTAAGCCGGTTGTTTTAGTAAAGGCTATCAGGCTATCAAGAAATATGAAACACAATACAAACAATGCTTTTTTGTGTCTTTTTTGTGCACTTTTGAGTCAGTTGGTCTCTAGTGACTCAAGTCTCTGACTCTGGGAGCCTAGAAAGGATGTCAGGGCTGTTTAGGACACACTAAATATTCCCCAAAAAGCAGTCTGAGTCATATTGTCACAGAGGACACTGTAATAGTATATAAGAGTACACACACACACACATTATATTATATATATAATTATATATATATATATTATATATATATATTATTATATTTTTAATATAATTTTGTGGAGGTTAGCGTCAGGTAGGCAAACAGGGCTTCCACAGACAGAGACGTGACACGAGAAAAAAGTTCAAGTTCCAGGCGCTGCCTGGGTTTATTCAGCAGAACTTAACAAACACAAAAACAACCCTTTAAACTTTCAGGCTAAACAGAAATAAAACACCTGCTCGGGCTGAGCGCTAGCTACACATAGCATTTACCCTTACTAGACTGAAAAGCAGACAGCGTCTGTTAACTCACAGCAAGGTTTTTCCTCAGAGTGACACCAACACTCTACACAGGCCTGTAGATCCAGGCTTTATAGGCCTGAGTCCCGCCTCACCTGGGGCGTGGGAGTGGCCACCCACCCGGCTCTTTGACCACTCCAGAAAGGCCGACTCGGACTAAGCGGACTGGAACCGCTACACTACAAAATGTGTCAGAAACATAGTGTTACTGACACCTATGCTGTCGGCCTTCCTTCACCGAGCCCAGGCCTCTCGGTGACACGCATTTTGCCCAGATACCGCCTAAGGCAGCATAAGAGGGGGACTCTTGGGGGAAATATATTGCCGTCAACTATTCCCCCTGTCCTGTTTTCACATACCCTCCCCCTCTGTTCGGACCTGTGGGGTCGGACCAAAAATTGGCCACCATACAATGTGTTCTGGACAGAGCATCCGCATTGCCCTTTAAGTTTACCCGCGCTGTGTTCTACTGTAAACTTAAAATTTTGCAGGGTAAGGAACCACCTCGTGACCCCCACGTTTCTCTCCTTTGCCTGGAACATCCACGTTAGCGGAGAATGATCAGTTATTAACTTGAAGCGGCGACCCAGAAGATAATACCTCAGGGCTTCAAGGGCCCACTTGATGGCCAAACACTCCCGCTCCACTTTACTATAATTTTTCTTCTTTCTGGTGTGAGCGTCCTGCTCAGATAAATGACGGGATGCTCCTCTCCCCCTACTTCTTGGGGAAAGAAAATGCTCCCGTCCAACGTCAGACGCATCCGTCTGTACAATGAAGTCCCTCTTAAAATTCGGTGTAATCAACACCGGACGTCTGCAGAGGGCCTGTTTCAACTCTTGGAACGCTTTTTCTGCCTCTGGGTTCCATTTGACCATAACAGACTTGCTATGCTAGTCAAATCTGTTAGTGGCGATGCTATGCTGGCAAAATTTTGAATAAAGCGCCGAAATACCCCACAATACCTAAAAAAGCTCTCACCTGCCTTTTTGTTGGGGTTTCGGTCCAGTCTTGTAGCCCAATTTTTTTTAGGGAAAAAGGGTTCTTTTTTCCCCAGGGGGCCCCCCCCCTTTTAAAGGGGAAAAAACCCCCGGGGTTTTAAAAATTTTGGGGAAAAAACCCCCGTAAAAAAAAAACCCCCCCCGGTTTTTTTAAAACCCCCAAAAAATTTTGGGCCGGAAAAAACCCGGGGGTTTTTTTGGGGCCCCTTTTTTCCTTAAAAAAATTTTGGGGAATTCCCCCTGGGGGCCCCCCGGCCCCCCGGGCCCAAAAGGGGGGGGTTTTTTCCCGGGGGCCCCCCCCCCCCCCCTTTTCCCCCCCTTTAAACCCCCCCCTTTTTTGGTTTGTTTAAATTTTTCCCCCCGGGTTTTTGGGGGAAAAGGGGAAAGGGGCCCCCCCTTTTTTGGGGTTTTCCCCCCCCCGGGGGCCCTGGGTTTTTTGGGGGGGCCCCCTTTTCCCCCCAAAAAAAAGGGGGGGAAAAGGGGAAAAAAAACCCCCCCCCTTTTGTTTTTCCCCGGGAGTTTTTTGGGGTTTTTTTTTCCCAAAAAAAAAATTTTTTTTTGGGGCCTTTGGGGGAAATTTTAAAAAGGGCCCGAAAAAACCCCCAAAATTCCCCAAAAACCCCCCTTTTTGGGGGGTTTTTCCCCCCCCTTTTTTTTTCCGGGGGTTTTTTTAAAAAAACCCCCCTTTTTTCCCCTTTTTCCCCCCCCCCCCCCCCGGGGGGGGGTTTCCCTTTCCCCCCCCCTTTTTCCCCCTTTTTTCCCCTTTTTAATTATTTTTACCCCAAAATTTTTTCCCAAAAATAAAAATTTTTTTTAAAAAAAATTTTTTGGGAAAAATTTTTCCCTTTTTTTTTAAAAAAAAAACCCCCCCCCCCAAAAAAAATTTAAAAAACCCCCTTTTTAAAAAAAACCCCCCCTTTTTTAATTTTTTTTCCCCCCCCCCAAAAAAAAAAATTTTTAAAAAATTTTTTTTTTTTAAAACCCCGGGGGTTTTCCCCCCCCCCTTTTTAAAATTTTAAAATTTTTTTTTCCCTTTCCCCCCAAAAAAACCCCGGGGGTTTTTACCCCAAATAAAAAAAAAACCCCTTTTAATTTTTTAAAAAACCCCAAAAATTTTTTCCCCCCCCCCGGTTATCCCCCCGGGTTTTGGGGGTTTTTTTTTTTTAAAAATCCCCCCGGGCCGGGGCCCCCCAAATTCCCGAAATTAAAAACCCCCTTTTCCCCCCCAAAAAACCCTTTTTTTTTGTTTTAAATTTTTTTTTTTTCCCCCTTTTTTTCCCCCCAAAAAATTTTTTTTTTTAAAAAATTTAAAAAAGGGGGGGGGGTTTTTTTCTTTCCCCTTTTTTTTTTTTCCCCCCCCAAAAAAATTTTCCCCTGGAAAACAAAAAACCCCCAAAGGGTGGGTTTATCCCCCTTTAAAGGTTCCCCATTTTTTAAATTTTTTTGGGGGGGTTTTTTTGGCGGGGGGCCCCCCCCCAAAAAAAAAAAACCCAAATTTAAATTTTTTCCTCTCGGGTCCCCCTTTTAAATTCCGGGGGTTTTTTTCCCCATTTTTCCCCCTTTTTTAAAAACCCCCCCCCGGGGAAAACCCCCCCTTTTTTTTTTTAAAAAAAAGGGGAACCCCCTTTTTTTTCCCTTTTCCCGGGGGAAATTTTTTTTTTCCCCCTTAAAATTTCCCCTTTCCCCCCCCCCGAGCCCCCCCCCCAAAAAAACCAAAAAAAAAAGGGTTAAAAAATTTTGGGCCCCCCCCCCCCCTTTTTTGGGGGGGTTTTCCCCCTTAACCCCCCCCCCTTTTTTTAAAAACCTTTTTTTAAAAACCCCCCAAAAACCTTTTTTTTTTTTTTTTTGGGTTTCCCCCCCAAAAAAACCCAACGGGGAAACCCCCCCCTTTTTAAAAAAGGGGGCCCCCCCCCAAATTTCTTTGGGGGGGAAAAATTTTTTTCCCCCTTTTTTAAAAAAGGGGTTAAAAAAAAAGTAACCCCCACCCCCCCAAAAAACCCCAAAAACACCCCCAAATAAAAAAACCCCCCCCAAAAACCCCCAAAAAAATTTTTCCCCCAAAAAAAATTTTTGGGGGGAAAAAAAAAGGGGAAAAAACCCCCCTTTTTTTCCCCCCCCCAAAACCAAAAAAAAAACCCCCCAAAAAAAAAAACCTTTTCCCCCGGGAATTTTTTCCCAAAAAAAATTTTTTTTGGGACCTTTTAACCCCTTTTTTTGGGGGGGCCCCCGAAAAACCTTTTTAAAACCCCCCCAAAAAAAAAAAAAATTTTTTGGGCCCCCCAAAAAAAAATTTAACCCCCTTTTAAACCCCTTTTAAAAACCTTTTCCCCCCCTTTTTTAAAAAGGTTTTTTTTTTTCCCCCAAAAAAAACCCCCCCCTTTCCCCCCCTTGTTTTTTCCCCTTTTTTTTTGGGGGAAGGGAAATTAAAAAATTTTTTTTTTTTTTCCCCCCCGTTTTTTTCCCTTTTTAAAAAAAAAAACCCCAAAAAAAAAAAACCACCAAAAAACCCCCCCCTTTTTTAAATTAAAAATTTAAAAATTTTTTTAAAATTTTAAAGGCCCCAACCCAACCCCCCAAAACCACCCCCAATCCCTTTTCCCCCTTTTTCCCCTTTTTTTTTAAAGGGTTTTTTCCCCCCCCCCTTTTTTTTTTGGGGGAAAAAAGGGTTTTTTTAAACCCCCCAAAAAAGGGGGAAAAAAATTTCCCCCCCCTTTTTCCCCCCCCCCCAAAATTTTCCCCGGGTTTTTTTTTGGGGGGGAAAAAAAACCCTTTAGTTTTTAAAAAAATTTTAAAAAGGGGGGTTTTTCCCTTTTTCCAAAGGCCCCCCCCTTTTTCCCCCCCTTTTTTCCCGGGGGTGGGGAAGGGGGAATTTTTCCCCCCAAAAAAAAAACCCCCCCCCCTTTTGGTTTTTTTAATTTTTTAAAAAAAAAAAATTTTTTTTAAAATTTTTTTTCCCCCCCAATAACCCCTTTAATCCTCCCCCCTTTTTAAAAAAAAAACCCCCCCCTTTTTTGGGGGGGCCCCCTTTCCCCCCAAACCCTTTTTTGGGGCCCCATTTAAATTTTCCCCCCCCTTTAAAAAACAAAAAAGGGGGGCCCCCCTTTTTCCCCTTTTCCCCTTTTTTAAAAAAAAAATTTTTTAAAAAAAACCCCCCCCCCTTTTTGGGGGTTTAACCCCCCCAAAACCCAAAAAAAATTTTTTTCCCCCCCCCTTGGGAAAAATTTTTTGGGTTTTTAAACCCAAAAACCCCAACTTCCCCCCTTTTTTTTGGGGGGGGGCCCCCCCCCCTTTTTTTTCCCTTTTTTTTCCCCCCCCTTTTCTGTTGGTCCCCCCCCCTTTTTAAAAATTTTTTTGGGGTTTCCCCCCAAATTTTCCCCCCCCCCCCCCAAAAATTTTTTTGGGGGTTTTTTTTGTTAAAAAAAATTTTTGGGAAAAAAAAACCCCTTTTTTCCTCCCCCCAAGCCCCCCCTTTTTTTCCGGGGGTTTTCCCCCCCCTTTCCCCCTTTTTTTTCCCATTTCCCCTTTTCCCGGGTTTTTTCCCCCGGTTTTGGCCCCCTTTTTTTTTTTCCTTACACCTTTTTACCAAAACCCCCCAACCTTCCCAAAAAAAGGGAAAAATTAAAAAATTTGGGTTTTTTGGGGCCCCCGCCCGGTTCCGAAACCCCCAAAAAAAAAGGGGGGAAAAATTTCCCCCCCAAACCCCCCCCCTTTTTAAAACCTTTTTTTCCGGCCTTCCCCCTTTTTAAAAAAAAAAAAAGGAAATTTTAAAAACCCCCCCCCCCCCCCCCCCCTTTTGGAAACCCGCCCCCCCATTTTTTCCCCAAAAAATAAAAAACCCCCTTTTTTTCCCCCCCCAACCTTCCCTTTCCAAAAAAATTTTTTCCCCCCCCCCCCCCCCTTTTTTTGGGGGCCCCCCCCCCAAAACCCCCCCCAAAGGGCCCCCCGGAAAAAAAAAAAAATTTTTTGGGGGAAAAAAAACATTTTCCCCCCCCCGGGGCCCTTTTTTTTCCCCCCCCCCCTAAAATTTGGGAAAAACCCCAAAAAAAAACCCCCCCCCAAAAAATTTTTTTAAAAAAAAACCCCTTTTTCCCCTTTTTTTTTTAAATAAAAAAATTTTAAAAAAAAAAAAAAAATTTTAATTTTTTTTTTAAAAAAAACCCCCGGGGGGGGGGTTTTTTTTTTTAAAAAAAAAATTTTTTCCCCCCCGGTTTAAAAAAAAATTTTTTAAAAAAAATTTTTTTTTTTCCCCCCAAATATTTTTTTCAAAAAAAATCTCAGGGAAAACCCCCGGGGCCCCCCCTTTTTACCAATTTTTTTTGGGCCCCCTTTTCCCCAAAAAAATTTTAATTTTAAAAAAAATCCCCCTTTTTTTTTAAAAAAAAAGGGGGGGTTTTTTTTTTTCCCCCCCCCCCCCTTTATTTCCCCCCAAAAAAAAAACCCCCCCCCCCCCCTTTTTTAAAAACCCCTTTTTTTTTTTAAAAAATGTTTGGCCCCCCTTTTAAAAAAAACCCCCTTATTCCCCCCCCCCAAAAAACCCCCCCCCCAAAAACCCCCCTTTTTTTCCCCCAAAAACCCCCTTTTTTTCCCCCCTTTTTCCCCCCCCCCGGGGGAAAAAATTTTAAATAAATTTTTTTTAACCCAAAAAAAACCCCCCCCCAAAAAAAAAAAATTTTTTTAAAAAAAAAAAATTTTTTTTTTTTTTTTGGGGAAAAAAAAATTTTTTGGAAGGGGGGGTTTAAAAAAAAAAACCTCCCCCCCCACCCCCCCCCCCAAAAAATCCCCTTTTTTTTTTAAAATTTTAAAAAAAAGGGGGGGTTTTTTTTTTTCCAAAAAATTTTCCCTTTTAATTTTTTCCAAAACCCCAAACCGGGAAGGGAAAAAAAAAAAGGGGGTCTTTTTGGCCTTTTTTGGGGTTTAAAAAAATTTTTTTAAAAACCCCCGGGGTTTTTTCCCCTTTCCCCCCCTTTTTCCCCCCAAAAAAAAAACCTCCAAAAACCCCCCCCCCCCCCCCCCCCCAAAAAACCCCCTTTTTTTTTTTTAAAAAAAAAAACCCCCCGGGGGCCCTTTTTTAAAAAATTTTTCCCCAAAAAAAAAATTTTAAAAAAAAAAAAAATTTTTTTAATAAAAAAAGGGGAAAAAAATTTTTTTTAAAAAAAAAACCCCCCCCCCCTTTTTTTTAAAAATTTTTTAAATTTAAACCCATTTCCCCAAAATTTTTAAAAAAAAAAAATTTTAAACAAAAAAATTAAAGGGGGAAAAAATTCCCCAAACCCCCCCCCGGGGGAAATTTTTTAAAAAAATTTTTCCCCTTCCCAATTTTAAAAAAACCCTTTTAAAAAAAAAAGGGCCCCCCAAAAAACCCCCCCTTTTTAAAAAAAACCCCCCCCCGGGGGGGCCCCCCCCTCTTTTTAAAAAAAAAAACCTTTCCGGGAAAAAAATTTTTTTTTTGGGGCCCCCCCCAAAAATTTTTTAAAAAAATTTTTAAACCCCCCCCCCAAAAAAAAAAACCCCCCCCCCAACAAAAAATTTAAAAAGGGGAAAAAAACCCACCCCACCCCCCCCCCCCAAAAAAAAAAATTTTTTTTCCACCCCCCTTTTATTTGGGGGGGAAAAAATTTAAAAAAAAAAAGGGGGGAAAAAAAAATTTTAAAAAAAAGGGGGAAAAAATTAAAGTTTTAAAAAGGCCCCCCCCCCCAAAAAATTTTTTTAAAAAAATTCTAAAATTTAAAAAAAACCCCCCTTTTTTTTTTAAAATTTTTTTTAAAAACCCCCAAATTAAAGGGGGCCCGGGAAAAAACCCTTTTAAAAAAAAAACCCATTTGTGAAAAAAATCCCTTTCCCCCCCAAAAAAAAATTTTTTTATTT
This sequence comes from Phyllomedusa bahiana, assembly GCA_025379985.1. Taxonomy (NCBI): domain Eukaryota; kingdom Metazoa; phylum Chordata; class Amphibia; order Anura; family Hylidae; genus Phyllomedusa; species Phyllomedusa bahiana. The sequence goes on along the minus strand of JAODAL010050791.1, from coordinate 7,729 downwards.
TTTTTAAAACCCCCAAAAAATTTTTTTTTTTCCCCCCCCCCAAAAAAAACCTTTTTTCCCCCCGGGAAACCCAAAAAAAAAAAACCCCCCAAAGGGGAAAAAAAAATTTTTTTTTAAAAAAAAAAAAATTTTTTTTTTAATTAAACCCCCCTTTTCCCCCCTTAAAAAAGGGTTTTTTTGGAAAAAAAAAAAATTTTTTTAAAAAAAAAATTTTAAAAAAAAATTTTTTTCCCCCCTTTTTTTTTCCCCCCCTTTTTCTAGGGGCCCAAAAAAAAAAATTTTTTCCCCACCAAAAAACCCCCCAAGCCCCCCCAAAAAAAAAAAAAAAATTTTAAAAAATTGGGTTTTTTGGGGGGGCCCCCCCCCCGGGGCCCCTTTTTTCCTTTTTTAAAAAAGGGTTTTTAAAGTTTTGGGCTTTAAAGGTCAAAAACCCCAAAAGGAAAAATTTTAAAATTTTTTTTTCCCTTTAATTGTTTTTTTTTTTTTTTTAAAAAAAACCCCCTTTAATTTAAAAAAAAAAGAAAAAAAAAAAATTTTAGGGTTTTTTCCAAAAAAATTTTAAAAGGGGGGGGGGGTTGGTAAACCCCCCGGGGGGTTTTTTTGGAAAACCCCCCCTTTTTCCATAAACCCAAATTTTTTTAAAAAAAAAAAAATTTTTTTTGGGGGTTTTTTTCCCCCCCCCCCTTTTTTTTTTTTTTGGTTTTTTGGGAAAAAAAAAAGGTTTTTTTAAAATTTTTTAAAAAAAACCCTTTTTTTTTTTGGGGGGGAAAAAAAACAAAAAAAATTTTTTTAAAAATTTTTTAAAACCTTTTTCCTTTTTTTTAATAAAAATTTTTTCCCAAATTTTTTAAAAAAATTTTTTTTTTTTTTAAAAAAAAAACCCCAAAATTTTCCCTTGGCTTTAAAACTTTTTGGGGGCCCTTTTTAAATTTTTTTAAAAAAAAAAAATTTAAAATTTTTTTTTTTTCCCCCCTTTAAAAAAAATTTTTTTTAAAATTTACTTTTTTCCCCCGGGGGGGGGCCCCCCTTTTTTTTTTTTTTTTAAAAATTTTTTTTATTTTTTTTTAAAAAAAAAAATTTGTTTTGGTTTTTTTTTTTTTTTTTTGGGCCCCCCTTTAAAAAAAATTTTTTTAAACAAACCTTTTTGGGGTTTTTTTAGGCCGGGGAAAGGGAAAAATTTAAAATTTTTTAAAAAAAAATTTCCCCAAAAAAGGGGGGGGAAAAATTTTTTTAAAATTTTTTTTTTTTTGGGGGGGGGGAAAAAAAAAATTTTTAAAAATTTTTAAATTTTTTTTTAAAAAATTTTTGGGGGGGAAAAAAAGGGGTAAAATTTAAAGGGGGGAAAATTTGGGGGGTTTCCCCCCCCCCCGGGGGGGGGTTTTTTCCCAGGGGGGCCGAAACCTTTTTTGGGGCCCAAATTTAAAAATTTTCCCCCCCCCCTTTTTTTTTTCCCGGGGAAAAAGGAAAAAACCCCCCCCCCCAACCATCCCCCAAAAGGGGTTTTCCCCCCCTTTTAAAAAAAAAGGGGGAAAAAATTTTTTTAACCCCCCAAAAAAGGGGGGGGTTTTTTTAAAAACGGGGGTTGGGGAAAAAAAATTTTGGGGGCCCCCAAAAAAAAAGGGGAAAAAAAAAACCCCGGGGGAAAAGGGGGGGAAAATGGGGGGGGGGAAAGGGGCCCTTTTCCCAAACGGGCCTCCCCCAAAAACCCCCCCCCCCTTTTTTTGGGGGGCCCCCCCCTTTTTGGGGGGGGCCCCCAAAAAAAAAACCCCCCCCAAAAAAAAAAAAGAAGAAAAAAAAATTGGGGGGCCCCCCAAAAATTTGGGAAACCCGGGGAAAGGGGAAAAAAAAGGGGGGGAAAAAAAAAAAAAACAAAAAAAAAAAAAAAATTTTATAAAAACCCCCCTTTTTCCCAAAAAAAACTTTGGGGGGGGGGGCCCCCCCCCCTTTTTTTGGGAAAAAAAAAAAAAAAAAACCCCGGGAAAAAAAGGGAAAGGGGGTTTTAAAAAAAAAAATTTGGGGGGGGGAAAACAAAGGGGGGGGGCCAAAAAAAGAGGGGGGGCCCCCGGGTTTCCCGGGGGAAAACCAAAAAAAAAAAAACCCCCTTTTGGGGGGGGGAAAAAAAAAACCCCCCGGGGGTTTTTCCCTTTTTTTTCCCCCCCCTTTTTGAGGGGGGGGGTTTTTTTGGGGAATTTTGGGGGGGTTTTTTTTTTTTTTCCCCCCGGGGGGGGGTTTTTTAAAAGGGGGGGGGGGGGGTTTTTTTCCGGGTTTTTTTGGGGTTTTTGTTTTTGGGGTTTTTTTAAAAAATTTTTTTAAAAGGGTTTTAAAACCTTTTTTTTTTTTTTTTTTTAAAATTTTTTTTTTGGGGAAAAAAAAAAAAGGGGGGGGGGGAAAAAAAAAAGGGGGGGGGGGAAAAAAAAAGGGGGTTTTTTTTAAAAATTTTTAAAAAAAATTTTTTTTAAAAAATTTTAAAAATTTTTTGGGGGTTTTTTTAAGGAAAAAAAGGGGGGGGGTTTTCCCCCCCCCAAAAAAATTTTGGGGGGTTTTTCCCCCCTTTTTAAATTTCCCGGGGGTTTTTGGGGGACATTGGGCCCGGGGGGGGGGGCCCCCCCCCCCGGGGGGGGAAGGGGGAAAAAAGGGGAAGGGGGACCCCGGGGGGAAAGGGGGCGGGGGGCCCCCCCTTTTTTTTTTGGGGAAAAAAGGGGGGGAAAAAATTTTTTGGGGGGAAAAAAAAAAAGGGGGGGCCCCAAATTTGGGGCCCCAAAAAGGGGGTTTCCCGCCCCCCGGAAAAAAAAAAGGGAAACCCCCCAAAACCGGTTTTTTTTCCCCCGGAAACCCGGGGGTCGGTAGGAATAATCAAGATGCAGGGAAGAAAACCGTTTCCCCCACTGGGGTGAACACAAAGTAGACACTATGTCAAAAAACCACGGTTTTACGTCGCAAGGGCCCAGGGCCCGGCGACCAAAACTACGCTGGGGTTTTTTGGCATGATCATGACATACCCCCCCCCCCCTTTATTGAGGGGCCACTGGACCCTCAACAGATCCTCTATGTTTAGCTGAATGGACCTGGTAAAATTTTTCCTTTTCAGTTGGGGCATGTTTTGCAGATGGGGGACTCGGAGGCGGACATATTTTGTTTGGTTGGGCAGTTTTTACTAGGTTTTTTTATTTTAGTTGGGCTTTTTAGAGTCTTATTGACTCCTGGGCCCAGACTGTGGCACAGTTGATTAACGGCGGGTTTCTATTTTAGTTGTATAAACTGTAGTGCAGAATACGTGAAGTGGGAACCATCGTTCACGGCAAAAGCGGGCCAGCTTGGGAGGGCAGAAATTTTTTTGAACTGTAGTTGAGGACACAAAATTGAAGGCAAGGTGGTGTCCCACTACTCCCGAAGAAAGAATATTTTCAGGTTTCTCAATTGACAGATGCATAGATTCTCGTTCTTGGGGTTCTTTCTGGCATGATCATGACAGTCAGTTGCCACAAATCCCGAGCGGTCGGCAACACCTTGCAGTGCCTGTTGCTTGTAGCCTGCAGCTCCAGGATGTAGAATGTCAGACGGGAAAGTCCCTGTGCTGATGTTTGATGACATTGCGGATCCAAGTGGTCTTTTCAGCGGGAATTTGTTTTGCGAGCGCTTCAACACTGGATGAGAAGGAAGATGATGGGGTAGTGTCAGTACGGGTCCCGCCTCAAAAAGGGCGCGGGCGGTCGCACAAGTCTGCTGAGATTATTCTGCCAGCCATGATCAGTGGTGGCAGCGGAAACACCACTCCTCGCTTATCGCCGTCGAAAAGGTCCAGGACCTCTGAAGCCTGGGCCTTTTTCGATCAAGCCTCAGATTCGCCCAGTGATGTCATATGCTGCATTTGCCATAAACGCATCTGTAGAGGGAAGAATCTTAAGGGTTTGTAACCCCCAAACCAACATTGTCTAGTCACATGCAGCGAATGCATGATTTGGGAAAGGGGGAGGGAAAACTTGACGAAAAAAGGACACACCGGTCCTTGGCTTCCAACCACTGTCACACCCTCTGTCTCCGCCTCCTCCTCCTCCGCCACTTCTAAGACCAAGCGTTCTTCTGCTGTCCATATCCCTCAGCAGCATGAGTAAGGATCAGCCTCCACTTCAGCTTCCACCGTCACCTGAGTACCACCAGCACCACCAGAGACACAGCCTACCCCTTCTCCTTCCACCAGTTTTACCTGCACGCCGTACAGCGGCCAGTCTAGCAGCCAGCTTTCCGTTTACCAGGTGTGGGAGCAGAAGAAACACTTTAACCCAAACCATCCCAAAGCCAAAAGCCTGAATGTCGGCATTGCCAGGCTTTTGGCCTTGGAAATGTTGCCTTTCCGTTGGTGGGACACAGATGGATTCTTCCAACGTCATGGCCCTTGCCTGACCCCAATACCAGATGATGGGCAGGCATTTCTTTTCCCAAAAAGCCGTCCCTGCCCTAGCCAGCCACATTTCATCTACAATCTCCAGCGCATTGTCTGCATCTGTGTCCGGCAAGTCCATCTGACCACTGATACATGGACTAGTAAGCACAGTCAAGGCCGCCATATCTCTGTGACAGCTCACTGGGTGAGCTGGGTGGATGTCTCTGGTGGTGATGGTGGCTCTCAGGCTCGGTGCACGCTCTTCAAAACTGCAGGGATGGTGCAGGGTTCTTTCCCCCAAGGTCTACGGGTGGCATCACGTGCCTAGAGAAACCAGGCCATGTTGAATAGATATGTCTTGGAGACCGTCAACACATCGGTCAAGAGCTGTGGACGGCTCTCCGCAACGAGACCAAGCGGTGGCTGGGTGACAAGAACCTTGTGCCAGGCAAAGTGGTGTGCGGTAATGGTCGAAATCTCCTGGCCGCCCTTAAGATTGGTAGGCTGGAGCACATCCCTTGCCTGGCACACGTCATGAACCTCGATGTCTAGAAATTTCTAAAGCGCTACCCGGGTCTGGACTGCCTGCTGAGAAAGGCTCGAGGTCTGAGCTCACACTTCCGCCATTCGCACCCTGCTTCGTCCCGGCTGGCTGCCTCATTGGGATTCCACCCTCCACATGCTCCAGCGATTGTGGTAGCAGCGCAATGCTATTACACAGTATGAAGTGACACATGGCCTGAAAAGCAGCGGTGTGGACCTCGGGGTCTTGAGCCACCGAGAGTGGTGGCAGGTGAAAGAGCTCTGCACCATCCTTGCCAGTTTTGAAGAAGCCACCAAAATGCAGTGCAGAAAATGCTCTTGTTAGCATGAGCATAGTGGTGATCTTAGTTCTGGAACAAGTGTTAGACACTCTAAAACAGCAGGTCCCACCAGTGACGGAGAAGGAGATGGACACAGAGCTTTACCGTCCATCGAATCCGGAAGGCCCGACAGTTTCACAACTTTATCGGTTTTCCTTAGGTGGTGGTCCAGGATTGGTGCAAGGTGGCGACTCAGCTCTCAGGGTACATCATCTGAGGCAAGTCAGGGCTGTATTGAAGCTGAAGCGTAGGAAGTGGAGGAGGAGGATGAGGTATGGCTGGATACTGGCGTTACCGATGTCTCTACATTGGAAAGAGGTTGGCACAGATTTGAGGCAGAGGAGGAAGATGAGGAAGATTAGTTTACTAGTGCCCCTCAATCCCGAGGCTTGGGAAATCAAGGCTCCATCTCTCACATGAGTGCTTGGATGCTCCATTTCCTCCATGATGATCTTTGCATTAAGGCAATCAAAATGAACAACAGTTACTGGGTGGCCACTCTCCTCGATCCCCGTTACAAAGCGAAACTCAGCACTTTCCTTCCACCAACCAAAATTGAGAGTAAAATGCAGGAATTGGAGACTTTGTTCATTGATCAACTGGAGACATCTGTTGCGTCTGCTTCACGTTCTTCAAATGTCGCGGTGGAACAATGTCAGCAATGTGACAGCAGTAGAGTGCCAAGTAGCCCTAGCGGCAGCATCAGCAGCAAGCATTGTGGCAGAAGCCTAATGGGTGACCTCTGGCAATCCTTATTTACCACCTCACCAATGCATGTAATGCAGGGCACACATACGACACACAGAGACCGGCTTAAGATCATGGTGCATGACTATCTGCGTCTCAACACCGATGTTTTTGGATATGTTCCAGACCCAATTGACTTCTGGGTATCCAAAATGGATGAATGGCCTGAGCTCGCTCGCCACGCCATAGAGGTTTTGTCCTGCCCAGCAGCCAGTGTCGTATCTGAGCGCACCTTCAGCACAGCTGGAGGAGTCATTACAGACAAACGCATCCAGCTTTCCACTGATAATGTGGATCGTTTGACTTTCATCAAGATTAATCAGGCGTGGATCTCTGATGATGTTGTGGCCCCAATTGCTGAGGTCACCAAATAGTTGCTGGTCTACTTCACATTCCTCTTCAAAAAGAAATTGTCCTCTTGAAATTTTTTTTTTAAATGATCGTTTCTTACTGCAATTTTTATTCTAGTGCCCAAAGGGTCATTTTGGTTTTGCGGTCAGGAGACAATTGTACATGGTTTCATGAAAAAAACATATCCTATTTACACACTTCTTCATGAAAATTTTAAGCACTGTCAATTGTTTTGGGGTGAGGGTTTTGCTGTGGATACGCTAAATAAAGGTCCTTTGGGAACAGAAATTGTGGGTTTAAGTTGTTTTCTCCCTCCCATGTTTAGCGGGGCCCTGAGTAGTATTTTTATAATTTTTTGATTTCTGTTGCTTTTAAAATTCAGCTGTTTACAGGTTTTAAAAAAATGGGGTTTCTAACAAAAATTTGTTTTTCACACTGTCAACAGTGGCAAAAGGGTCATTTTTTGAATCTTTGGGGGCTGGTGCTGTCAAAAACAGGAAAGGTAGGAACTGTTAATGGGCACACAGCAAAATGACTTGTTTTTGCAAGATCTTTAAAATTTGTAGCAATCTGTAGTGACAACCCCTTTAATACAATTAAAAAAGAGAAACAAAAAGTGGTGGATTCCCTCCTATTTTAAAAAAAGTGTTTTCTGATTAAAAATACTAAAAAACTTGCATATATAAAATAGCTGATACAAATATTCCTTGATTTTTACAAGTGAGGTACAGTAACCACTGATAAAAGATTTGACAGATGTAGGTTTTACAGGCATGGAGTATGGAGCACATTCGTACCCTAAGAAAGAGACAATTTTCCCACAGCACTTTGAGTAAAATGAGAAAAAAAAAAGCAAGAAAAAGGGCACCAGGGTGGAAAATGAGCGTCAAGCACCCGTGTTTCCAAGTGAGTCAATTTGGGCGCACCATAGGAGGGGGAAGCACCTTTTGTAGAGGCTGAAATTTTCTAAGTGCTCCCAGGTCTTACTGTGTGTGAGGAAGGCTGGAGTTTTGCTCCACTTCCTTTTTCCGCACTTGCTTAGCCGACGTTTTCATTGCCCCAGTCATAAGGGGGATTTTTTTTTCCTGTTAATAGAGGGGGGGCCAAACCCTGGCTCTCACCGCACCCCCCTGTAAATCCGGCCCCGCAAGCTGAACCGCGTGTTAAAAGATGACGGTGCCCGCCTGGCTTCACCGACCCCGTAATTTAATAATATAAAAATAATCTTTATTTCTATGGGGGAACCTATTCCGCAGCAATTTACAAATTCAAGGGTAAAAATACAATCATTACACTTAAGTCTTACAAAAGAGAACAAAGGGGTGAGGGCCCGCTTGTGAGAGCTTACAATTATTAGGGGTAGGGTAAAAAAACACGGTAAGAAAGT
>JAODAL010050790.1:0-27143 GCA_025379985.1 Phyllomedusa bahiana | reverse complement strand
ACTAATATCAGTTGGACGTTTGGCATTATGGGGGGCGTTGACAGCTGACATCATTTTGATCCAGAGGCAAAATGCTTTCTTTTTTTGGTTAATACATAAAAGTTTTTTTTTATACAGGTTGATCAGGAGATGTGGCAATATTAATATTATCATCCTTACTTCACATTTTTGATTATAACTTGCAATACAATTGATTAGTTTAATCATAATACACTACAATTGGTTACTTCTTATCAACATACTCTTAACTCTTTAACGACCACCCGCTGTCTTTTGATAGCAGGCGGTGCTGGTGGTCTGTCTACAGCAATGCCAAAAGACGTTGCTTTAGACTGAGGGGCTTTGCGGCTCCCAGCGTTGTAACTGTGGTAGGAGCAGAGCTGTGGTTAACAGCTCTGTTCCTAGAGCAGTCTCTGTGAATGCGGTGGACCGGAGGAAGCCTCAGATCCCTGGCGTTTAACCCATTGATTGCTGCAGTCCATGACCGAAGCATCATCATCAAATGGGATTGCCCTGCTCCATTGGGTCATTAGAACTCCCAATGTCCTAATGGAGCCCAGGGAATGTCTGGACAGTCAGCACTGGGGACCTAGAGTGGTCACAGGGCTGACTGTAAAGCAAGCCGGCAGTCAGGGCACACTGTGTGCTGCCCTGACTGCATCCCGTGTCATACTTACACAGAAGCTAATGTATGAATATACATGAATATGTTAATACTTGTCTCACTATGAAAATCTAAGCATGTACGTTACCATCAAAGTGCTATGGTTTACGAGAACAGGTTGCTTTATTAGTGCTTAGCAACGCTGCTGAAGCCCACGTCGGGTTACGCCCAGAAAATGTGTTACTGGCTGTCGGCTGAGTTCTGTCCCGACTAGGTCGCCGACGAGAACGCACAGACTAAGTGGATGTAGTGAAGAGGTCGCGGTCGGGAACGTGTCTGTAAATCACAGACAGAGAACACAACTTTACTTTTCAGACCCATGTCAATCCCTTTTGTGATATAGTTTTTGAGCGTATAGTTTTGGTCTGCAAATCTGTAGAGGTCAGAGGTGTAATAATCTGCAGGATTATTACACTATGTGAGAGAGCGAGAGAGAGACAGAAAAAAATCACCCATCTTTCCTGAATGTCAAATGCCCATTCTAGAAAGTATGTAGAGAGAGCGAGAAATTTAGATATACACTATCGAGTTGGGCTAGGTTCACACGGCTTAACTGCGGGACGTAATTACAGCCCGCAATTACGCCGTGTGGCCGGGGGAGGGAGCGGGGGGCCGGCACGTCCCCGGCCCATAGACATTCATTACCAGCACCGCATATACGCCGCTGGTAATTCACATGTCAATTATCTCCCCCCTCGGCGTATTCGCCGAGCAGGGAGAGGAGACGTAACCCATAGTTCTCTATGAGAACTGTGGAATACCGTAGTTACTAGGACGTATTCAGCCCGTAATTTGTGCACTCCGGCGCATAATTACGGACTGAAATACGTCTAGGATTAAGCCGTGTGAACATAGCCTTACATTTAGCTTTTCACTTCCAATGATTCCAATGACAGTTGAGAACCTCTCCCTTCCCCCAGCTCACTCAGGAGCGTGCACACAGTGTGGGGCGTGTCTGCAGAGAGAGAAGATACGCCCTGCTGGGAGGAGAAACACGCCCCTCCATTTCACAAGCTCTGCTTAGCAACCAGCATATACGGCTGCCAAATGCTGGAACAAGACAACCCCTTTAAGTCTTAAGGGGTTAATTATAATACACTTCGCTTGATTACTTCTAATCAGCATTTTTTTTACACAGGCAGTAACCATTACATGATCTTTTATGTTTTTCTAATAATTAGTTTGCAGCGTATCACATGGTAGATCAGACAATCATTATTCATGTTTTGATTAAAATGAGAAAAACAGCTTATCTGACCATTGTTGTTATTATTAAATACTAGTAAAACAGGATGTTTATTGTAGGGGTTAGATAATCTGCAGGAAAGCAAGTCCCAGAGGATGCTAGGAAAGAAGTAATGGAATTGTATAGTAATCATCCCTGCCATCACACATACACTACTCACAAAGAGTTAGGGATATTGGGCTCTTGTTTGAAATTTCAGGATGAACATAAAAGTTCTTGAATTATTTTTTAAATGCACTAAATGAGGCCACCTCTTCCCTTTAGCAGCACATGTCCAATTCAGGGCTGTGGAGTCGGAGCCTATTTTGCAGGAGTCGGAGTCATCATAAAATGGACCGACTCCGACTCCCAAAATATATAATTAGTTGGTCCAGTTAGTTCGATGCAAAGAGCAAGAGGTATTGGGTCAGGCCAGTGCTACTGCTCCCATATCTTCAGCCGCTTCACATGAGGAGTGTAATTGATATCATGGAGCAGGCATAGCGCTGCCCCAGGGGAAAAGATTCTGCTCCCATGGCAAAGATTTCAGCTAAATGTTTCACCTGCTTTCAAAGAAGTAGAAGAGTTTAACCATTAATCAAAACTGACTGTGGCTGAGGCAATTCCTTTATACCCTGACACTGCTAGAGATGTTGCCGCTGTGGTCACCGCTTTGCCCCCAAGTTAGTGTAGAGAGGCCGTTCTCTAGCCTGGAAATAATGAGGTCAGATGTGAGGTCATGTATGCAGGATCTGATGGAGGCAATACTATTTCTCGGAACAAATTCAGAGACTCCACGAATGTTCCTGCAGTATTTTACATATTTACAGTTTATTTGTGTTCTAAAGTCATATCCAATAAATATATTTTACACTGACAAGCAAAAGGGTAACAATGTTTTGAACTTGTGACTTTCAGGCTCCATATCTCAGCATCAACTACAGCTTTGTACATGAGGCTACTGTAATTTTATATACAGTCATCTTACCCATCTTATACATAAATTAGACTTGCAAGTATTTAGCATCTGCTTAGTTCTGCAGATTCTTTCCTGTAACTGCATTGTTAGTGTTTGGCTCCTAAAAATCAAAATGTTAATTTTTATTATTTTGTTAGTATTTGGGAAATCCACCTTTGGTTTTCTTTTTTTTTTTTTTTTTAAACACAATTTTTTATTGCATTTTCAAACATTTGAACAGTGAACACATATCTCTGACATGTAATAGTGGTCATACCACGTATTTTCATAATCTCCGGGCCTGTGCCTGGAATATGTAGATAATACATACAGAGAAAAACATCAATTTACAAGGGTATAAAAGAAATTAAATTAAACAAAATATCAACACTACTAAAGTGCAACTGCGTCCTATCTTCATCTCTCGTGACCGTGTGGTCCTTAATGGAACCTCGTACTCAAGGCCAAAGTTCCTCAGACCTGAAGTCTCCCCAGCGTGCCCCCAATTCCTTCCCTACAGTACCAACCGGTGTATTTGAACCTCTGCATAAGGGCTTCTATCTCCCTGTCGGAATAATGCGATTCTATGAAGGTTCTCCAACGTCTGAAGAACCCTGGGGTTCGGATCTCCTTACGCCTCTCTGTCTCCAGTCTGTCCGCTATGAGATAATCCTCCAGCTGCTTTATGACCCCGGAGATTGACGGGAGAGTGGGCTTCAGCCATAACTGCAAGAGGCTTCGTTTTGCTGCCAAAAGGGCAATGTGAACTATTCCCGGAAAACCGGTGGAGTGGACTGACTCCTCAGAACCCTCTCCCCCATCCGTGTCCGGAGGCCTGGGGCAATGGAAGATCAGGAGTTCATAATGTTTCTCTAGGGTGACCCCGAAGTGAAGCTGAATATACTGAAGGACAGTGTCCCAGTAGGATTGTGTATAGCTGCATTCCCACAGACCGTGCCATAGGTCCGTTTTGTGTGTGCCGCATTTAGGGCCACCTTTGGTTTTCAATACTGCCTTCATGCTTCTGGGCTCTGGATCATATTCAAGCATGTCTTGACAAAAATCTGATCCCAGGTCTCTTCTACACATTCCCAATGTTGGTGAATACTGGACTTGGATACAAATACAGCTTTTTCTTTTACTCTACCCACAAGTGTTCAAAAGATCAAAACATTGTTACCCTTTTGCTTGTCAGTGTCTGTACTACCTAAATAGCTTGATTATTGTATCATAAGGTGATAAACAGCCGGATGTTACAATTTTACTACAGTAAAGTTATCACTTATACATGCGCCGTGTATGAGGGAGTCAGGAGTCGGAGGTTTGGGAAATAGAGTCGGGGCTTCGGCTTGCCGACTCCACAGCCCTGGTCCAACTGTTCGATGTTTCAGGACTTTCTGCACAACTTGCTGATCTCTAACAAGGAGCTTAATGGCAAAATTCAAAACAGGTGTTTGATCCCTGAATCGCCAAATAGATTTAAGGGATCAATTTTAATTGGGATTTAAACAGTCCTCCTCATCATGTGGTTTACATCATGAGTCCAAGACGACACCTTAAAATTGATCAACAGTACCTCACCATTGTGAGGCTTCAAGCAGAATGCTCTCAGACGGAAGTGGCCACTGAGCATAGAGTGTCGCAGAGTTTCATCAGCAGGTTGTATCAGAGATACAGAAAGACGGATGAGTCACAGACAAGCAAAGAAGTGGACGTCCTCTGGCTCCATCACACACTGATGACCGCTTCATTGTAACTAATGCCCTGCAGAACCGGATGATGAATGCCAACAACTCCAGGCCATTTAAGGGAGGTGAGAGGCACCAAGTGTCACATCAGAGCATTCGTATCCATTTACATCAGCGTGGTCGGTGTGCTAGCCCATATATATAGTTGGGGGTCAAAGGTTGCTTGGGTGTCTTTCTTTTTCCTGAAATACATATCCTTTTTCATTCTAAAGTTACCAGATATCAGCTCTTGCTTTGACTTGATTACTTGAAACTACCCATTTCTGTGTGTTTACAATGCGGGAAAATAACCAAATTGGATGAAACTAAATTGGAATAATAAGTTATCAAAAAGTTAAATATATCGCAAAATAGTACCAATAAAAACTACACTTCCGTCTGCAAAAAACAAGGCATCAGTCAGGTCTATAGATGCTTTACAGCAGCTACATGGACATAGGATCCTGTGAACAGGAACAGACCCATTGACTTCTATGGGAAAGTTTTCTAGACACACTCTGTAACCTGGGAAGAAGTCAGGGTGCAGGGAGGAGGAGAAGGGGAGCTGTGACATCTCCTATTGTGACTGGCGGTTCTTGAGTTATCTATACACATAGGTGTCATCTTTCAGTGTAACACTGCCTGTGCTGATAATGAGGAGACTGCTGAAAAGTTTTCCCTACTGAACAGAAAGCGACTATTATTAGGCCTAGTGAGCAAAGTGGGACCTGCAGGATTTAAGAATTTTTTTTAAAATATTGAAAATGATAGTGTTTTCGCCACGTACTACCGTATCAGTACCTGACATGTCAATTCTCTGAGACGTTTTCGGAGCCGACAATACAAAAGTATAGGAGGCAGAAGTCTCGGACGGTCTGCATTGTTTCCTCATTGAGATTCTGCGCTTGCAAATGCGCAATTTTCGTCAACAAACCAAGGCTTTTGTGGGGCTAACATTGTCAACACCGGAAAACTCGACGTTTAAACTCACCCTAAGTAAGGGGATGTCCACACAGCGTTTTTGAATGTTTTTGGATACATTTTCAATCCGAAAAACATGTTCAAAAGCGTTGTGTAAAACGCATCCAAAGTGTGCTGCGTGTTTGGATGCATTTTTGCTGCAGCAGGAACATGCCCTATAGTTCTAAATAGGGCGTCTGCTGCGTCAAACGGATCAGAAATTGTCATGACAATTCTATGAACGCATCCAAAAGACGCATCAGAAAGACGCATGTAAAACACGTAACGTCTGAACGCCGAAGCGTGTTTTACATTGAAAGCAATGTCAATCACACTGCACATTGTTAGGTCCGTTTAGGGTCTGAAACACAGATCCAAACACGCATCTAAAAATGGATCCAAAACGCCGTGTGAACATCCCCTTACAGGATCAGAGCTATCTCCACTCCCAGCTGTAATACACCGCTGACCCCTGCTCCATGCACTACCTGGTGCCAGCCATATACATGTAAGGCAGATGGTAACAAGAGGTTAAATCAAAGGACCTGGCGGATCTACTGATGTCAGAAATGACAACTCCAATTTCCTTACCCGTCCAATGTTGGCGTCTGTGAGAAGTCCCTGGGAGCTCAGAAGTGTAATGAGCTTGTCCTTGAGATGCGGGGGCAGAGGTTCCAGATCCGACTCGTACCTCGGGAGGTTTCTTGACAAGCAAGAGAGGCATCTGCCGAAACCAAACACACAGAGAACAATGAATCCGGACAACAACCCGGGGCCAAATCTGCACAAAAATGTGTATGTCCGGCAGTTTTGAGGTTGCAATTTCGGTAGAATGCGGTGAACTTCAATAGTGAGATGTTGCATTCTGCTCATAGAGGTTAATCAAGCCTGAAAAACTGCATCAGAAACTGCGTAGCACGGATTTAGCTTTAGGGTATGTTCACACGACGTTTTTGCGATCCGTTTTTCGCACGCAAAATGGATCCAAAAAACGTATCTAACAATGTGCACTTTGATTTACATTGATTTACACGAATGATTGCCGATACGCTTTTACTTGCTTCTTTGCGATCCGCTTTCGGATCCGTTTTAAGAATTCACATGGAATTTCTACTTGCGTTTTATGCAAGTGAAATCCCCATAGGAAACAATGGGGTGCGCTTTTGGAGCCTGAAAAACGGATACAAAAGCGCAACACACTTTTGGGTACGTTTTGGATGCCAAAAGCGCATCCGAAAAACACATTGGATTAAAATTTTAATGTCTGTGTATAATATATATATAATTCTATCATACATATTATTAATTCATTATTAAAAAGTATTAGTTATTAATAATTAATGTATCAATAACTACTAATTATTAATAATTGATAATTAATAATCATTATTTATTAATAATCATCAATAAATCATTTGTATTAATTATTAACTAATAATTATTTTGATTATTAATAATTCATATTAATAATTAATAGTTAATAATAATGTAAAATAATAGTCAATAATTAATAAAAAATATTAAGTATCAATAATTGATAATAAATTATTTAAAATTATTGATAAGATATAGATAAGTAGCAATTATTAATAATTCGTTATTAGCTATTAATAATTATTTATAATTAATCATTATTATTATTAATTATACTTAATTTTAATTATGATTAATTAATAATTTTACTCAGAGGTTATTCATAAGTAATAGATACTTATTAATTATTATTACTTATTAGCTATTAATTATTAATGATTCATAATTATTGTTAATTATTGATTGTTCATAATACTGATTAATAATTAATTGTTGATTATTAATTAATAATTATTACTAATTATAAATTATTGCTTATTGTCAATAATTATTATTAATCATTATTTAGGGTTAGTAGGGTTAGGGTTAGGTTAAATCATTAATTGTAAACTAATGATTTATGATTGACACAAGGTCAAAAGGGTGTATTTGGTCATGGAATAGTTTTTGGATATGTTTTTGAATGCAGTTTGGATGCAGTTTTCCTCTGGTAAAAAACGGATTCAAAACGTCGTGTGAACATACCCTTAGGCTGCGTTCACACTGCGTCTTTTTTTGGATATGATTTCAGCGTTTTTGGATATGATTTCGGTTCAGTGTTGGATCAGAAAATCGCATCCAAAAACGTAGCGTCGATCGGATCCAACGCGTATCCAACACGTAGCTTGAGTGTTTGGATGCTTGTTGGATGCAGCAGGCTCGCACCCTATAGTTTATTATAGGGCTCCTGCTGCGTCTTTCGGACCAAGAATTGACATGTTAATTCTTGGAACGGATCCAAAAGACGCAATGTAACACGCATCAGTGATCACTCATGTGAATACATGTTTCAAAGTGTAAAATCACACTGCTCATTGTTAAATGCGTGTTTGGGGTCCGTTTAGACAGACGCAAACACACATCTAAAAGCGTATGTTCACACTGACTAAACACGCCGTGTGAACATACCCTTACACCTCTCAATCTACACAAAAAATCTTGACATTGACATTAGGGTCCCATGGATATAAATGGGAATAAGCGTGCAGGCACACAGCTGCACTTTTTGTACACAGTTCGCCACGTTGCACGCTGGACAAAAAAAAACCTTGAAGTGCTGGACTCTTATCAGCACTTTAATGCGCCAAGAAGTGGATTAAGTCCATTCAATCTCCCGGACTGAAAATAACGAATGCAAATAAGAATAAAAAATGAGCATCAAAAGAAATGTGAAATAAAGAAAGCGGGCGTAAAAACATGACAATACATGCTTGCAGGCGCAGGTGCGTGTTTGGATGCATTTGGCTGCAGTAGGATCGCATCCTATAGTTTTAAACATACATGCCAACTCTCCCGCCTTGGCGGGGGGGTGGGGGTGGGTGTGGCCTGCTAATGGGGGTCTCCCCCCCCCCCCGCCCCCCGGCAGAGTTGGCAAACCTCCCCCCACCAGCGGGGGTTCTTTAAATGACCGCAGCGGGCCGCACCTACAGGCGGGTGAAGCAGCCGCCGCGGCCATTCACCCGCCTGGTGAGTCTCACTGACTTGTGTGGCCGCAGCCACACAGTCAGTCAGCAGCTACATGCTCCGTGCAGCTGCCATAGAGGGAGGAGGCAGGAGGGATCGTTCCCGTCCTGCTTTCTCCCCTGTATGTACAGCGGCCGGTTGGCGCTGTACGTACAGATCAGCGTCGCAGGGGTCGTGATGCACGGATGTACTCACTCCCCCTGCGACGGTGAGGAGATCGTTGGAAGCTGGATGCGCTGCAGGGAGCCTGGTGAGGTGAGTAGTTTTTATTATTTTTTTTTTTATTAGCTATTGGGGCATCTAACTGGCTTCAAGGGGCACTACCTGGCTACAAGAGGGCACTACCTGGCTTAAAAGGGGGCACTACCTGGCTTAAAAGGGGGCTACTGCCTGGCTATAGGGGGGCTACTGCCTGGCTATTAGGTGTCCCTACCTGACTATTAGGTGTCCCTACCTGACTATAAGGGGTGTCACCTGGCTATAGGGGCATCTACTTGGCTATAAGTGGCTACTACCTGGCTATAAGGGGCATCTACCTGGCTTTCTTCCAGAGCTGTTATGCATTCAAGTGGAGTGGGTGTGGCCTTTTCTAAGGGGCATGGTGCACCAACAAGATGGGGCGTGGTCATGCAATTTTTTTTGCCGCGCGCCGCCCCTTACAATCTCCCACTTTTCCACTTTCAAAAGTTGGCGAGTATGGTTTTAAATAGGGCGCCTGCTGCGTCTTTCAGATCAAGAATTGACATGACAATTCTTAGAACGGATCCGAAAGACGCAATGAGTCACGGATCGGCGATCACTTGTCTGAACGCCGATACGTGTTTTACATTGCGAGCAGTATAAAATCACACTGCTCATTATGAGATGCGTCTAGACGGACCCAAACATTCATCTAAGAACGTATGTTTACACGGACTCAACACGCTGTGTGCGTGTACCCTAAGGGCTTGTCCCCACGGCACAGAGCAAATACCTCTGCTTTGGAGCCGTGTACACGGCCGCAGGGGGGCGGCTTTTCTCCGGTTTGTGGAGAAAAGCCCACCCCCTTTGCATAGATTTGTTCATATTCCGCCCGAAAACCGGGCGGAAGAATGAACATGTTCTATGTTTTTCAGACCGTTGGCGGTGGTCTAAAAAATCTGTGCAATGGGGACCATTGAGAGCTACGATTACCTTCCTTTTCCCCCCCAGCTTACTGCGCGTCGAGAGAAAGAAGTGACATGTCACTTCTGAAAAGTGAGAGTCTATGGGAGCCTGCACAGAGCGTTTTATAAGTACGCGCTAGCCAGTGCGCACGCACATGCAAGACACCATGGGCGGCATGTATGGACGGGGCTGCGGCAGATATCTGCTGTATTTTAAGCCCGATATAAACCCCAACCCCCTTTGATACAATTTTAAATTCGGGAGGCGGGGCGCACAACAACCAAACGAAACTAAAGATTTATAGCTTCTAGGCGCATTACTGATGGAACAGGTAGAGCACTTTCAAAGTGGGTTACCTGAGCCAGAAGTGTCGTTCTAGCTATAGAATGTGCCTGACTGTAAAGCGGGTTCATAAATCAGGCGCATTCTAGCCTATTATTATGCGCATGAAATTTGGCATGTAAACACCAAATTTCATATATGCCGCCCCATGTGAACATACTCTTAAGATCCAGAAGCTCCTGCAGTTACTGAGAGCTGGCACTCACATGACACAGGAGGCTTCTTACATAGTCACTACAGTTGAAAAAGACTTGCGTCCATCAAGTTTAACCAAGGGTGGGGAAAATGTGGATGAAGGGAGGGAGGTAGGAACATTTTTCAGCTTGGTTTCCCCTCCTTCTCACTCCTTCTGTCTGTACCTATATCGGGAAGGGGTTTAACGCTGATTGGTACCTCTTCCACCTATCTCGGAAATGGGCCTCAAAAGGGTCCACTCAATGGAGAGCCGGTCGTGCACGACTCTCCATAATGTTCTATGGGAGTTCCCAGTACAAGTAAGCACAGTGTTCTATACTCTGAACGCCCATAGAAATGAATAGAAAGTTACAGTATCTCACAAAAGTAAGTACACCCCAACACATTATTGTAAATATTGTATTATATACTTTCATGGGATAACACTGAAGATATGACATTTTGATACAATGTAAAAAGTGTGTAGTCAGTCTTGTACACATTAAAAAAGGGTGTCCTCAAAATAACTCAACAACAAAATACAATTTTCTAAACCTTTGGGAAAAAATGAGTCACCCCTAATGAAAAAAAAGTGGTACAAAACCCCCAATGAAAATGGAGAAATTTCCTAATCGCCCCTTTTCCATGGTTCCCCTTTACGGGTTCAGGTGTAATGGGGAGCAGGTGAGTTCAATTTTGGTGTTATTCCCTCCACACTGGTCACTGGAATTTAAAAATGGCCCCATGCAAATAACGTTTGAGGATCTGAAAAAAAGAATACAGATGGTCTAGGGTATTAGAAAAATTGCAACACCCGAAACAGCTGCAGACGGTGGGGAAACAGGGTTTCCACTCAAACAGGCTTCGCCTTGGTTACCAAAAATTGAGTCACTGCCAGGTTATAACCAAGACATGCGCCAGCATTGCGCAAGGCTACAGGGGTGGGGGGGCAAAAAGCCGTGTCGGCCACTCCGACCCCTTCATAACTTGGTCTGCAGGCTACTTTCCAAAAGGGAACTTCTTCTAAAATGATGCACAAAACCCTCATTCATAAAGACAGCAGACTAAGGACAGGGATTATGGAACTATTTTTGTGGTCAAGAAAACAAATAAATTTTGGGTTCAATGGTGTCAAGTGTGTTGGCATACAAGACAAGAATGCTTCCTACATAAACTGGTGGGGGGAGTGCAGGGTTTGCTCCGGCTGTGGGAAGCTACTTCATTGGGGGAACCCATGAATGCCAACATGTACTGTGACATACTGAAGCAGAGCATGATCCCCTCTCTTCTGCATTTTCTTTTTCTCACTGTACATGCCTGATTGAGGTTTCCTTTTATTTAGTTGCACTGTTTGACTAATTACTAAGGAGCACAGAGGATGGGAGTAGAATGGCAGCACCTGGGGGATGAACACTCGCTCAGCAGGAGTGTGTGTGATTCAAGCGGGGAAGAGCTGACGCGCTGTTGGAGGAGGGGTATGTCTGAGATGTGGGGCCGGATGAGGAGCCTCGTCACTGGTCTATCCCCTGGAGACAAGCTGTACATAGGTCATAAGGAAACGCTAAAAACAAAAATGGTGCAGAATGTCGAATAATGATGGTGAAACTGTTTATTACGTAAGTGCTGCCTCTCCGTAAATTTTTTATTTGGGGGGAAAACCCCTTTTAATGAAGCAGAGTTGCAATACCAGAAACAGCCAATGGATAAGGGTGGCGCTGTTCCATAGACCAACTACAATGGTCAATGACTGCTTCTCTGTGAGCTGGGAAGATTTAAAGGGTTTCTCCATTTAATAATATATACAAGATGGGGTCAAAACCACAGTGAATCACTCCCTGAGGAGCTATGTATAGCAATTCATAAGGACTGTAACTCCTAGATCTACTCTGAAGGACTAGGTGACTTCAAAACATTATGAAAACTGTCTTTGTTGCCCATAGCAACCAATCAGAAAGCAGCTTTCGTTTTCTCAGCAAACGGTAGAAAACGAAAGCTCTGCTGTGATTGGTTGCTATGGGCAACAAAGACAGTTCAGAAATCCTCCCCGTCGAGCACATCCTGTGACTGTTTCAATTAACTTTATTGATACTAAACAAGATAATCAATCTCATTACACCACACAGGAATTGTTTGTAAATGTACAGGTCCCCAGTTCACGTGTGACTGCCACCCCCGGGGCTCACTCACCTGTCTAGCAGAGAGTCTATTCGGCGGCAGTTCATGGCTGCCACAAACAGCCAGCTCCACAGTCAGGGACCGTCTACAAAGAGCACATACTGCTCCAATACGTAAGCCACCATGCCTTGCTTACATCCAGGCTCTCACGGGCTCCTTCTGATTATATCACCCGGCTTAGACTTGTGTATTTCAGCAGCAAGTAAACAATAGCTCAAATAATGAAACGGAAAACTGCTTAAATATTACAGGGAGGCAGTTTGTAGACGACCCCTTAAGCCAGATGGATTCTGGGAGTTGTAGTTTTTTGTGCTATGACGCATTTTGTTGTTGATTAAAGCTTCTTTTAGGGCTTGTCCACACAGTAAGGTCCCCACTGGTCGGTTCTTCAGATAGTTTGCAGTTTTACAAACCATCTGAAGCAAGACTTAGAAAATCCGTTCAGCAGTCCCCAGTGCACGGATTGTCAACGGACCAATTTTTGACACCCCCTGCGGTCCAAAAAACTTAGAACATGATCATTCTTACTTTAGGCTGCGTTCACACGGCAGCGACCAAATATCGGTTGCATTTTCCAGGAGGACTTTTGTCTGTGGTTTGTGGATTTTCGCCGTCCTCCTTCGCACCCACATGTTCATGTTCTGCCTGAAAACTAGGTGGAAGAATGAACATGTTCTAAGTTTTTCAGACGGATGGCAGTGTAAAAAAACGTCAGGCGGAAAATACGCGCAGTGGGGACTGCTGCACAGATTTTCCATAGAAGTCCATGTAAAAGGTTGACCGCCGTTTTTTTACAGACGGCATTCTGTAAATCCAAAAACCGTCTGTAAATCCGGCTGAAAATCTGTGCCGTGGGGACAAGCCCTAAGGGTGCGTTTATGCGGCAAAGACCAAATATGGCTTTTGTCCATAGTTTGCAGATTTTAGTCGTCCTACCACACACCCACATGTTCATCTTCCTCCTGAAAACCGGGCGGAAGAATGAACATGTTCTAAGTTTTTTGGACCGCCGGCGGTATAAAAAAAACCGGCGGAAAATCCGTGTAGTGGGGACTGCTGCACGGATTTTCCATATAAGTCTATGGGGTGGCATTGCTTGTCAGTTTTCAGACGGTTTGTAAAACCACAAACTGTCTGAAAAATTGACCAGTAACCTGTGCCGTGGGGACAAGCCCTAATAGAAAATCCGTTCAGCAGTCCCCGCTGCACGGATATTCCACCGTACGGTTTTTGACTCTGCTGTCGGTATGTATATCTTTTTACATGTTCATTCTTCCCTTAGGCTGCATTCACACAGCAACGACCAAATATCGGTCAGATTTTCCAACCAGTATTGTGTATTTCTTTGCATGCAGGACGACGGCTTTTGTCTGTGGTTTGTGGATTTTAGCTGTCCTGCTTCGCACCCACATGTTCATGTTCTGGTCGAATACTGGGTGGAAGAATGAACATGTTCTAAGTTTTTCAGATGGACAGCAATGTAAAAAAATGTCTGGCAGAATATCCGTTCAGTGGGGACTGATGCATGGATTTTCTATTTAAGTCTATGGAGGAGCGTTGCCTGTCGGTTTTCAGACGGTTTGTAAAACCGCAAACTGTCTGAAAACCGACCAAAAACCCGTGCCGTGGGGACAAGCCCTTAGGGTTATGTTCACACTGTGCTTTTTGGGCTGTTTTTTAGTGTGTTTTATGCATTGGAAAACTTCTCAAAAATAGCCTCAAGCAAGTTTTAAATCTTCCTTCATTGAATATAATGTAAAATACGCCTTGTCGTTCACATGAAGCGGATTTCACAAGCGTAATTGTGAGCTGCTTTTGGACACAATTACGGTCATAAAAATAAGTGACGTCCATGCTTGTGGCGTTTTTTGCTTGTAAAATCCCCATAGGAAACAATGGATACAGGATTTTTCAAAATCAGCTTAAAAAAAACGCTTCAAAATACTCCTCTAACCGGGGGGGGTTTTTTTAAAGGGGTTGATTTTGAAGGTAAATTTACATTTTCAAAAAACCCAATGTGAACATCCCCCTTTGGTTTTAGTATAAAACGGTAATAGCCCCAAAAAAAACTTTTCCAAATTTGGAAATTTTTTTTTTGCCGGGTTTGCAAAACCTTGGTTTTTGTCCGTGGGTGGGGTTTTTCTTTTTTTTTTTTTTTTTTTGGGTGGGCGACCCCTTTCAATTGTATTGTTTTGAAAAAACCTGCCCACCCAAACACGGAAATATTACACAACATGTTAAATAAAGGGCTTTTCCCCCCACGGTCTGGGTTTTCCCCCCCTTTTTTACAGGGGTTTTTTGGTTTTTGAAACCGTCTGTAAACTGGGTGTAAACCCTTTTTTACACGGATTTTCAAGGGAAAATCCGTGGCACGATACCCCACTGCGCGGTTTTTCCGGGCCAAAGATTTTTTTTTAAAGACCCCCGGGCGGGTAAAAAAAACTTTCGAACATGTTCATTCTTGCGCCCGTTTTTTGGGGGGGTACATGAACATGTTGGCACGAAGGGGTGAGGGCTTGATCTGCAAACTGCGGACAAAAGCAAACACGGCCCCTAATAAAACGGGGTGCCAAAAATTAAAAGCAAGAAAAACAACCGTGTAGACAACAGGTCTTTTTTCTATTAAAGCCCTAGGGTTTGGGGGCTGAACAAATGGGTATTTTAAAGAGGGTTTTAGAATCCAAAAAGGGGCCAAAAAAATATGATCGTTTTTTTATGCAGTGGAGATTTCCCTTAGGGTATGTTCACCCCGGTTTGTTTTTAAAAAACACAATATTTTGGGTTGTTTTAGAAGTACGCACGGATTGGGCATGTACTTCTAAAGGGGCGGGGGGACCGGCCCCTTTAAATTTTGGGGTTATCGTTGGCGCGAAAGGGGAAATACAATAACCCAAATTACCCCAGGGGAAGATGGATTTTAACTCATAGCCTTTGAATTCCCAAAAATTTTGCGGGGCACATTTCGGGCTTTATTAAGGGCGAAAAAACGGGGAAACCCCCCGCAATTTTTGGCCGGGGCCCCCTTAAACCCCTTAAATCTATTGGGGGGAAAAAACCGGGCTGAAAAGGGCTAGCCCCGGGGACCCGCTGTAAAAACCCTTTTAAAAAAAACCCTTTCGGGGTTTTTTGTCATTTTTATTGCAAAAAACCCGCGGGCCTTTTTCCGTTACTTTGACGTCGCCCATAGCCCTTTCCCAAAAACCCCCCCTTTAAGCCCAAATACAGCAGCTTTTTTCGGGGTATTTGCCCCTCCCCCAGTGCAGTGTAAAAACCTACTGGTTGGTTTGGGGAGAAAAAAAAGGGGCCTTCAAAAGGGGGGAAACCAAATTACATTGGTCGGTGTGAGGATTTACTTCCCTTTTCAACCTAACAAATTTTAAACTTTTTAATTTCCCTGTAAGGGGCTCCCCAATCGGTCCCTGGCGGGCTCCCCTTTCCCCAAAAGGGTGATGCCATGATTTAGGGGAGGTTTCTTTTTCCCTGACACAAGAGGTTATTCCCGTCATTCCTGCAATTGTTACGGTTTTATCGATTTTCTGTCCAAAACAATGGGGCTGTAAAGAAAATTTTTTTAGGGATTCTGTATCTTCAGAAAAAGGGGCAAAATTTATTTTCCCACAAAAATTTCAATTCAAATTGAAAAGTTTCAAAGAGGGGGTTTGATTTTTGGGGTTTTTCTACAGCAGCTTATATATGTTTTTCCCTCTAAACTTTGGGTTTGGGCACACGCCCAAAAACTTAATAGAATAAAGGGGGAATCCCCTTTTAGGGAAAATTTTTCAAAAATCTAAGAAGAAAGTAACGGGTGCAGAACTTCTTCAGAAAGTATAAAATATCTCATGTGATAACAGGAACTCTTGACAAATGTAGATAGAGCAAGACCGCGCCAGTTGTAATTGCGGTTACATGGTTTCACTTCAACATTTCCTTACATAGTTTCAGACACGGGGAAATCAAACCAACAAGCAGGGGTGTTTAACAGAAAAGTGGTCTGCCCTTTTTTAAAGAAAATACTTGTCTGTTTTACCCTTCCCCGGCTTTGGGAAATTTGGGAGCCTCGGTGTTAGATCCCTGAAACAATCCCTGATGGGGTAGTTAAACCCATGTGTTTGTTAGTTTCTTTTGGCCTAGGTTTGCTTCTGGGGCCCCGGCCCTTTAGTCTCTTTGTTTTTTTTTACTATTTTGTATTTTTTTTCGGGGTTCAAAAATTTGGCTTGTATCTTGGGTTACTTTATTCCCTTTTGTATGTTTCCTCCTGGCTTCCCTCGTCTCGTCTGACATCGTTCACCTGTTTTCTGTTTTGTCTGTGCCCTGTTTGTCTTCTCAAACACAACACAATACCAGTAACATTCTAGAGGCACTTAAAACAGTCAAAAAGGACCATTTATGGTTTGTGCACTCTGCCCAGCAACAGGTTTTTTTAAATTTCGATGGGTTTTAAATACCCGGGAAAACCGGGGACGTTCCGGGGGAAAAAATTTGGGAAATCAGGGGCAAAGTGAAGAAACCCCCCCCCCCCCAGTAAAAAAAATGCCCAAAATTTCTTACCAGATATTTTTGGCCCCTGTAGCCATGTAATACCCCCCTGTAACCAGACAGTAGCCCCAGCAGCCATGATAGTTGCTCCTGTAGCCAAATGGTTGCCCCTGTAGCCATGTAATACCCCCCTGTAACCAGATAGTAGCCCCAGCAGCCATGATAGTTACCCCTCTAGCCAGTTGCCCCCTGTAGCCCTGCTAGTTGCCCCCTGTAGCCAGTTTTGCCCCCTGTAGCCAGTTTTGCCCCCTGTAGCCCTGCCAGTTGTCCCCTGTAGCCAGTTGCCCCCTGTAGCCAGTTTTGCCCCCTGTAGCCAGTTTTTGCCCCTGTAGCCATTTTGCCCCCTGTAGCCAGTTGCCCCCTGTAGCCAGTTTTGCCCCCTGTAGCCAGTTCCTACTGTAGTTAAGGATAATAACATAAAAAAACTCACTTACCTTTCC
Source organism: Phyllomedusa bahiana (assembly GCA_025379985.1). Taxonomy (NCBI): domain Eukaryota; kingdom Metazoa; phylum Chordata; class Amphibia; order Anura; family Hylidae; genus Phyllomedusa; species Phyllomedusa bahiana. Next base: position 9,760 of record JAODAL010050790.1, on the reverse strand, counting down.
GGGATCCCTGCAGTGGCCAGGTCCCGGGAGCCGGGGTTCAGTGTAAGCAGTGTGACGTCATCACGCGCTTACAATCAGTTCCCGGGTTCTCCTGGGACGGGAGCCGAGACTCGGCATCGCAGGGGGTGCGGTGAAAGCCGTGCACCCCCTGCGACGCTGCTGTGTAGGTATCAGCGCGCTGACTGAGCGCTGATACATACAGGGGAGGAGGCAGGAGGGGAGCGATCCGTCCTGCCTCCTCCCTGTGTCAGCAGCTGCACTAAGTGTATGCAGCTGCTGGCTTTGACTCTGCATGGCTGTTATACAACGACCGTGCAGAGTCCAGGACTAACCGCGGGGCGGGCATGCGGCCGGCGCTCCCCTCGGGTGAGCGGAGCCCTGGCACCCCGGGCGATCGCCCGCCCCGCCTGCCCTTAGGCATAGTTGCCAACGTTTGAAAATGGAAAAGCAGGAGATTGAAGAGGGCGGCGCACTACATGCGCCGCGGCAAAAAAATTGCATGGACACGCCCATCTTATTGGTGTGCCACACCCCTTCAAAAAGCCACACCCACTCCGCCTAACTGCATAATGGCTTTGGAAGAAAGCCAGGTAGATGCCCTTATAGCCAGGTAGTAGCCCCCCATAACCAGGTAATGCCCCTTACAGGCAGGTAGATGCCCCCGTGTAGCCAAGTAGATGCCCCCTTGTAGTCAAGTAGATGCCCCTGTTTGTTAGCCAGGTAGTTGCTCCCTTTGTTAGCCAGGTAGTTGTCCCCTGTAGTAGTCAGGTAGTTGCCCTATTTAGTAGTCAGGTAGTTGCCCCCTCTAGTAGTCAGGTAGTTGCCCCCTTTAGTAGCCAGGTAGTTGCCCCCTTTAGAAGTCAGGTAGTTGCCCCCTTTAGTAGCCAGGTAGTTGCCCCCGTTAGTAGGCAGGTACTTGCCCCCTTTAGTAGCCAGGTAGTTGGCCCCCTTTAGTAGCCAGGTAGTTGCCCCTTTTAGTAGCCAGGTAGATGCCCCCCATTCTAGTCAGGTAGATGCCCCCCTATAGCTAATAAAAATAAAATAATAAAACCCACTTACCTCACCAGGCTCCCTGCAGCTCCGGACATCTCCCGGCCGACCGACTCAGCGTCGTAGGGGGAGTGAGTGCAGCCGCGCGTCACACCCCCTGCGACTCTGACCTGTATGTACAGCGCACACCAGCGCATACAGGGGGAGAAGGGAGGAGGGAACGATCCCTCCTGCCTCCTCCCTGCACAGTGAAACGCGTCGGGCGGGTGAGCGGTCGCTGCGGCTGCTTCACCCGCCTGTAAAAGCGGCCCGGCGGCGGTAGAGTAGCGCACCAGCACTACTCTGGCGCCGCGGTCATTTAAAGAACCCCCGCTGCCTGCTGGTGGCGGGAGAAATGACAACTCTGCCGGGAGGGCGGGGGGACGGACCCCAATTAGCGGGACCTCCCCGCCAAAAGCGGGAGAGTTGGCATGTATGCCCTTAGGAACGGCCCTGGCTGGAACCTTGTAACCCTGACATTAGGGGGTCTGAACAGACACCAAGAAGGGAAGCATGTAGCGTAGGTTCCCACCTGTATTGGGGTCACCTTGCCGTGGTAGGTGGGCATTTACAGCTTTGATCAAAAATGTCTACTAAGAACCTCAAATTTTTTTCATATATTTCATAGCAGCAGACAGACTCGGACTATGTAGAGACAGGTAATTGAAGACTTTTTAAAAATACATTAGTCTTTTTATTTTCCCTTGGTCATGAGATAAGAGAGATTTTATCTGCTCTAAGTGCACACAGGTTTCTCTCTCTATGACCATATCTTCCTTCCTGATTAGATAGCATTAGAGAGCAGGGAGTGATGTCAGCATGTATGGAGCAGACTCATTATCTCTAACAAGATTAGCTTTTGTTTACAGATAAGGTTTTTTTTTTTTTTACTTTTCAGAGGACATGTAGCTTTGTTTACTGAAGATTAAATCTCCTGCACTTACGTCTTTGTAGTGTCTCAGATAGTTATAGGGGCACTAAATATGCTAATCACCCATTGACAAAGGCAGAGTGAGTGTAAAGATGTTTGTGACTTAGTGAAATAGCATGGGGAGAAGACCCCTTTAACCTATATGCAAAAATACATGTGGTACTAAAAGCTTATTGCAGTATAATAAGAGTTTTTCCATCAGCAGCAGTGGGTGTGTTGGAAGGGATAGATTATCTGCCTACCAGTCTCTTTGACCATTCACTCGTGGTGGCCAAGTTTAGTATCTTATCTGTAGCAGCTCGGCTTCACGGTGAGAGGATCTGTCCTTTCTGGATATCCCACTGGGCCCACTTGACCCAATCCCAGTCCAATTGTCCACCTTTCTGGAGATCAGTATCCCTAATTCAGATCCTGCCTTGGTGTGGGATACAAAAAGGCGTTTCTCCAGGGATGGGTCAAATCCTCCATTTCATATCTTAAAAAAGCGTCCTTTTGGATGGAGGAAGAATTAGCCACTGCCTGTGCTGATATGGAGGCACCTGTATGATCGGGTTTTTCACCCTTTTCTGGCGTAAAATGCGCCGAAGTGAACCGGCTACGATGTCTAATGCGCCTAATGAATGTGTTAGGCTATGTGCACACGGCGTAATTGAGGGGCGTACAGTACGTCCTGCAATTACGCCGGGTGTTTTGGAGTCGCGCTGATCGGTGCATACTCCCGCGACGTGGGGGGGGGGCCAGCACCCCACCGGCCCCATTGACATTTAATACTCGCGCCGCGTATTCGCTGCAAGTAATTGACATGTCGCTTATCTCCCCGTGCGTACAATATGATCGTATTGTTTGAGCGGGGAGAGGAGGCGTAATCCATAATTCTCTATGAGAACTATGGATTACCGTAATGTCGGCGTGCATCTCGCTCTTATAAGAGCGCAAATACGGAGCGAATGCGTGCCGAAATTTGCCCATGTGAACATACCCTTAGGTATTTTAAGCGTAAGACTCGACACTTTATAATGCACCTAACAGGAGGGGGTGTTCTGGGGGCGTTGCACCACATTGATAATATTAGACATATATATGAATTTGGTTCGGCAAACTACTGCTCGGACAGGCAGTCCTATGTCAATGTGCTCTGCCTGAGCCTGAGGAGTCGATGTGGAGCTAGATTTGCTGTTAGGGCAAAAATTGTCCAATATTTTCCATTTCCCCAGTGCACCCAACCCCACCAAGCCCCCCAAAAACCCAAAACCCCAAAAAAAAACCCCGGGGAAAACCCCTTTTAAACAAAAAACCCCAAAAAAATAAGCCCAAAACCCACAAACAAAACCCCGGAAAAACCCCAAAACCCACAAAAAAAACCCAAAAACCCACAACCAAAAACAAAGTACCCGAAAACCCCAATCCCAAAGGGAAACCCCCCCCTAAACCCCCCAAATAAAACCCCCCCCACCCAAAAACGCCTAACCCTCAAATAAACAAGACCAAACAAATAAAAAAAACCAAAACATAACAAACCCCCCCAAAACCAAAACCACAATCCCAAAACCCGGGGAAAAATACCCAATTTTTTAATAATCAAAAAAAACCCAAAACCTCGCACCAACCAAAAACCAAAAATTTAAGGGGGAAAACCCAACCCAACCCCGGGCAAAAAAACCAACAAGCTCCCACCAATAAACAACCCAAAAAAATTTGCCCCAAATTTTTCCAAAATTTCCCCACAAAATAAAAAAAATTTTTCAAAAAACAAACAAAAAATTTAAAAAAACAAAAAACAAAAAAAAAAAAAAATAAACCAAAAAAAAACCCAAAAAAAAAATTTTAATTTAGAAAAAACAAAAAAAAAAATTTTTTTTTTCAAACAAAACACAAAAGAAATTTTTTTTTCCCCCAAAAAAAAAAACCCACCCTTTCACCCCCCCCAAAAACAACCAAAAACCCCCACAAACCCCACCCCAAATTTTTACGGGGCACAATGAAGCCCCCAAAACCCACGGGGGGATAATTTTGCACCAAAAACGAAGAAACCCCAAGACAACCAAAAACCAAAAAAAAAAAAAAACACCACAACAACACCCCTCAAAAAAGACCACAAAAACCCCCCCCCCCCCAAAACCAAACTCAAAAAAAAAAAAAAACCAACAAAAAAAAAACAAAAAAACCACCAAACCCCCCCCACCCCCACCAAAAAAAAAAACCAAAAATTTAACACCAAAAAACCCCCACAACATTTTCCCCCAAAAAAAAAACCAAACCCCCAAACCTTTTTTTCTAAAAACCCAAAACCAAAAAAAAACCAAAACCCACCAAACCAAAACCCCAACAAACAAGAAAAAACCCAAAAAAAAAAAAAAAGGGGAAAAAAAGGGGGAAAAAAAAAAAAAAAAAAAAAAAAAAAATTTTAAAAAAAAAAAAAAGGGGAGAATTAAAAAAGGGAAAAATTAAATTTAAAAAAAAGGGTTTTTAAAAAAAATTTTAAAAAATTTGATAAAAAATAAATTTAAAGAGGGTAAAAAATTTTTTAAAAAAAAAAAAAAGGGAAAAAAAGGGGGAAAAAATTTTTTAAAAGAAAAAAGGGGGGAAAAAAAAAAAAAATTTTAAAAAAAAAAAAAAAAAAAAAAAGAAATAATTTTTTTTTTTATTTTTTCCTTTAATTTTTTTTTTTTTTTTTTAAATTTTTTTTAAAAAGTTTTGTTTTTTTTTTTTAAAATTGTGTTTTTTAAAAAATTTTTAAATTTTAAAAAATTTTTTTTTTTTTTAAAAAAAATTTTTGGTTTTAAATAAAAAACCCCCTTTTTTTTTTTTTAAAAAACCCCCAAAAATTTTAAAAAAAATTTAAAAATTTTTTAAAAAAAATTTTTTTTTTTTTTTTTTTTTTTTGAAAAATTTTTGGGGTAAAAAAAAAAAAAAAAAAAACAAAAATTTTTTTTTTAAAAAATACTTTGTTTTTTTATTAAAAAAAAAAAAAAAATACCCCCCCCAAAAACACACCCAAAAACACCATAAAAAAACCCTAACCCAACCCCCCAAAACCACCCACCCGCCCCCAAACCCCCCAAAAATCCCCCCCCACCCCAAACGAAAAAAACAACCCCCTTTTTCGGGCCCCCCGGGCCCCCGACCCAGAAAAGATCGGGAAATTTTGTGCCCCCAATAAATTTGTTTTACCCCCAAATAACACACCAAGCAACAATGTCAAAGCCGGGGCACAAACGAGAAAAAAACACTAAGAAATAAAACCCAAATCAATAAAAAAATTTGCCCAACAGCAATATTTTGTGGCCGCCTTATTTTCCCAAACGCCTACCCTGGGATGAGGTCAAAGTTCAGCCCTGGAACCTTTTCCCTCCCCCAAAAAAACATCACAAGCTGGTGCATATTAGAGACCTTTTGCTCCCCTTTTTCTTTTGAGGACGCCCCACGAGGCCCAAAGGGAGGTCGGAGAATTTTGGCCCCCCACACCAAATCCTCATTTCTTTAGAAAGGCAGGGTTGTCTTGGAGGTTTCGGTTTGTTATTTTTGGATTCCTGCCGGGCCAAAGGGGGATCATGCTCTGCTTCCACTATTACATAAAAGGGCATCTTGGTTCCCTCATCCCTATACTCCCCCACTTAATCCCCCCCAAAACCCATACACCCCCACTGATGTAGATACTTTTTTTTTTGCAACCTCTCTTTCCCCAGGGAACCAAAACACAAAAATGCACTCGATTCTTTTAAAAGTTTGAAAATTTTATAGGACTGACAGATTTTTAAAAGGGGTATAGGCTGATCAACAAAAGGGTGGGCATATTACAACCCCAATCAAAGATAATTATAGCATAAATAAGGTTCAATCCAATCCGTTTTTAATTAAAGATACCATTTAAATTTTAAAAAAAATAAAGACACCCCCCATCCCCAAAAAAAAAAAATAAAAAAAACTCTGACATCTGTCTTAGTTACGCTAATCTAAAACCTTAAAAAAGCAGCACAATGACCTGCTATTCAAATCCACGGCCCTTCTAGACGAATCTCTAACCAAATATTAATTACGGAACAAACTTCCTTGTATCCATCAGAAATTCATACAGAATATTAGAAAAAAAAAATTTAATTTTGAAGAAGACAAAGGGATCCATAAATTAAAAATGCTAAAATTATCAAACAAAATTTTTCAATTCTTTTCCCCCAACCACAATTTTGCGTAGGCAGACACACTTTCTTTGTGCTCCTAACCCGGGTTTTCCGCCACACACATTACCCACCTGAACCAAAAATTTCCCTTTTGGGTCTCATCGGGCCCAGGACTGATTCCAGTAATCCATGTTTTTTATCCACTTGTCTTCAGCAAATTTTTTTTGTGAAATAAAAGCTAAAAAGTCTGAATTTTTTGTCCTCATTATAAAACTATAACTTATATGTTTCAGTAAACAGGTACAAAAAAACTAAATTTTTCAGTTCCAAATAAAAGGGACCTAACTTTTAATACAAATATACTTCTTTCACAAGTATTACGGTAGTAACAATCCCAAAAAAAGGAATATAACACAATACACTTTTTTTAGCCAAATTTTTGAAATATTTTTATTAATAAAAACTCAGGGAAAAATAAAACAGGGGGGAAAAAAAAGTATTTGATACACGGGATTTTAAATTTTAAATAAAAAAGAATGGAGAGCTGTTTTTACATATACATTTCAAATTGAGAATTTAAGTATTAATTGTGGAAGGTGTCTTTACACATAACAATTCAAACAGGTGCATTAAACGGGTTTATGCAATCGGGGGCTTCCCTAGGCAGCTTAAACACAGCGAAATTTTTTGGTGCAGTTTTAACTGCGCCCCAATTAACCCTTTATTAGCCAAAGCTTTTTCAGTTGTAAAAATTGTTAAAAAATTATCAAGTAATAATCAATACTGTTTAAAGTCTTGTGGATACAATCACATAATTGTTTATTCAATAAGGGGAAAAAATTTGAAAGAAGCTTGCTGTTAATAAAGTATTTTTAATTTTGACACAGTAAAACGAAAACCAAAACTGCCCTGGTAAAGCACCTTAAAGAAAAACAATGGGTTTTTTTGGGGGGCCGGGTTTCTTCGGGTTTGGGGAAATCAAAATTTTTTTTCAATGCAATAAAATGCAAATCATTACCAAAAATCATACAATTATTTTCTGGAATTTTTTAATCGTCTCATTAAGGGCCCCTATGATAAAAATTACAGACCTCTGCATTCTTAGTAGGCAGGAAAATTTCCAAATCGTTAGTCTATCAAATACTTTTTTTCTCCACTCTATATATTAATATTCCTATCCAATTTCTTAATCACACATGGATCTACAGGCCTTACTTTTTCGAGTACCCGATTGCAAGTGACCGACTAAAATTAAAAGCCTTTTTATAATTCATAAGTTGTAGTGACTGGACTTCTTTTAATTGACTTTCTTTGATTATGGGGACATCATATTTCTGAATTTCTAGAATCTTGTTTCACAATAAGCTGCAGTTATCATAAAAGAATTATTTTGTGAATACAACACGTTTCTCTTGACTGGAGTGACATTGTCTATTATACTTGAATGTAGATGTTGCGTTTTAAAATTTTCCACAAAAATCTTTAAATGACAAAATAAATTGTTCAGTCAACTTCAACAGTTGGGGAAAACGGTTTCGGGGTTCCCCCTTTAAAAGTCAATGGGAGAAGTTTTTCGGTTAAATTTTTTTATACCTATACAGTGAGGAAAGGAATTAGCATCCATAACAAAAACTGGATACGGGGGGAATAATTAGTAAAGGGAAAATTATCTCTAAAAGAAAAAAAAAACTGAGAGGCCAAAAATTTTTTATTGCTTTAATGGAAAACGAAAAATGGGGACCTTGCAAGCAGGGGCGTAGCTAAAGGGGGTTAGGGGTACAGCTGCTATGGGGCCCTGTAAAACCCAAAGGGGGTCCAAAAACCTCTTTGGCACATAAGAAACACCCCATGGGAAAAAAAAACACATGGGAAATGCAGGAGCCCCATGTCCCCTTTTTTCACCAGGGCCCCAAAAACTTCAAGTTACGCCCTGTGCAACTTTTTACATGTGAACTGGGTGGCAGCAAAACAACCAAACAGGGGAAAATGGAGTTCACTGCAGGCCGTACTATAGGGGGCCCTCATCCTCCTGAGAGCACAGCGATTTTTGGGGCAAAGAGACAAAAACCACCTCTTTGGGGTCTTTACTTTTTAAATGGGTTCTGCCCCATCCGCATTGTTATCAAACACTCTTTAGAATTGGATTATTTTAGGGTCTTATTATTGGTTTAACTTCGGCCCGTGTTTTCTACAGGTTGGGCTATGAGGAATATGATAACATTTATTCCGTGACAAGGAAGAGGGAGTAAAACCCTGGATGGGGGGCGAAACCACTAAAAGCAGATTGGTGATGCGTTCAGCAAAGAACCACAGGGGAAAGACAAGCGATACAGGCCTACGTCCGCGCGATGAGTCTCCCTTGCTGTTGTCCGAGCACCAAGGGGGCCTTGTCTCGACCCTACTCCACTTCCAAAGCCCCCCTTTCCGCTTACCAAATCTAATTTTTCACCATTTAAAAACAAATATTTATAGCTCTGCGTGTGACATAAAATTTGAATAAAATAGAATTATATAAATATAATATAAAATTATATATAATGTGGGAACACAATAACCACTGGATATTTCAGTTTTAAAAGTGGACTTAAAACTGAAGAAATTTTCACTTTTTGGCGAGAGTATGATTTGGCGACAGAGAGAACCCTATTTCCTGGAAAAATCTGTTGCAATAACAAAATTTTTTTTAAAGGTTTTTTAAACCCCCAAAACGCCAAAAATAACTTTTCTCAGTCAAAATTTTTTCCCCAACCACCACATTTAAATATATTTTTTTTATAGGGGAATTGGGAAAGCGTGTTATAAAAAATTTCACCCCCCCCAAACTGCAAAAAATGAACTTTTGGGGACAGAGTATGATTTAGCAAACCAAAATCTGATAACAAATCCATGTATATAGAGTTAGGGGTTATGTGAGCGGGGGAAATTGAAACCAAAAAACAGCTTTTTGGATTGGGGAAAAATGCAGCCCCAATACCAAACTCCCCAAAATATTCGTCTATGGAAGAAAATGCATCTAAAAGTCTTGATTCCCTAAGCTTGCTGCACACCCCCTAACCGTGGGCGACTGGGGGGCTGGGGCCCCCCAGGGGGAAATTTAAACTTTTGGGGGCCCACCTACTGTACATGAAAAAATTACCGGGGCCCCTCGGACAAACGCGACCATTTTTTCCAATAATACATTGAAAAAAAGAACTGTAGTTGACAAAGAGCCCCACATTTGTCATCTAACATATCAAACACAGGGGTAAGTAGTTCATCCAATCCCCTCCACCCACAACAATACCCCCCCCACCCCCATACAAAATACCCCAACACCCACAAAAAATAAACCCCCCCCCAATGCCAAAATAAAACCCCCTCCAATACCCCCATACAATACCCCCCCCCAATAGCCCATATACAATATCCCCCTCCAATACCCACATACAATTTCCCCCCCCCCAATAGCCCCAACAATATCCCCCTCCCCCCACATACAAAAACCCCCACCACCCACAAAAATTTCCCCCCCACTCACATACAAATTCCCCCCCACCCACATACAATATCCCCCCTCCCCCCAACACAATAACCCCCCCCACCCACATACAATATCCCCTTCCACCCACAAACAATATCCCCCCACCCCCATACAATTCCCCCTCCCCAGCCCAACAACAAAACCCCCCTCCACCCACAAAAT
>JAODAL010050789.1:0-27143 GCA_025379985.1 Phyllomedusa bahiana | reverse complement strand
AGAAAAATAGAAAGAAGGGGAAAGAAGATAGAAAGAGAAGAAGAGAAGATAAAGAGGGATGTTAGGAGAGGGAAGAGATAAGAGAGAGGATAGATGAAAGAGATAAGAGAAAAGAGAAGTAGATAGAGAAAGATAGAAAGAAAGAGATAGAAGAGATAGGTAAGAGAAGAAATAAGAAGAAGAAGTAGTTTAGAGAAAGAAAATGAGAAGATAGTGAGAGAAGAATGAGAAGATAAGACAGAGAATAAGAATAAGAGAGTTAATAGATAGATAGAGAAGAGAGAAAGTAAGAGAAGATAGATGGGAAAGATAAGAAGAGAGAAAGATAGAAGAAAAGATAGTAAGAGATAGATAGAGAGAGAATAGTAGTATAAGAGAAGAGTGAGTAGGAAGAAGATAGAAGGAGTAGAAGAGATATAGAAAGGAAGAAGAAGATAGATATAAGAAGAAAGAGTAAGAGAAGAATAGGAGAGAAGAATAGAAGTATAGAGTAAGAAAGAGAGGTAAGAGAAGGGAAGGTAGTAGAGTAAGAAGAAGAAGAAGAGTAAGAGTAGAAAGAAAGATAAGAGAGTTAGAAGGAAGAAAAGAGAAAGTAAGTAAGGAGAAAGAAGAAGAAGAAGAGAAAAGAGGAGATAGAAGTAAGATAGAGATAGAGAAGAAAGAGAGCTTAAAGAGTAGAAAAAGGAAGAAGAGAAGTAAAGTAGATAGATAGAAGAAGAGTAGAGATTAGAAGAAAGAGATAAAAGTAGAAAGTAAAGAGAATCAGGAAAGAAGAAGAAGAAATTGATAGAGAGAAGAAGAGAGATAAGATAAATAGTAGAAGAAGGAAGAAGAGAAGAGTAAGAAGAGTAAGAGATAGGAAAAAGAGGAAAGAAGATAGAGAGATAGAAAGAGAAGAATAGAGAAAGTTGAGAGAGAATAGGAAGAAAGAAGATGAGAGAAAGGAAGAATAGAAAGAGATATAGAAGAGGATAGTATAGAGAAAGGAGTAGAGAGAAGAGAAGAAGAGAGATTAAAGAGAGAGTGAAGGATAGAAGAAGAGAGAGAAGAATAGAAGTAGAGTAAGAAAGAAGATAGAGTAAGATAGATTATAGAGAAGATAGTTAGAAAAGATAAGAGAGTAGAAGGGATAGAAGAAAGAAAAAGATTAATAGGAATAGAGGTAAGAGATAGGTTAGATTTAAGAAGAGAAGAATAGAATAGTAGAGAAGAAAGAGAGAAGGAAGAAATAGAGAAAGAAGAAGTAGACGAAGAAGAGATAGAAAGATAGAATAATAGAAAGTAGTAGTAGAAGTATAGAAGAGAAGTAGAAAGAAAGAAAAAATAAAGAAAAGACAGTAGTAGAGAGAAAAAGAGAAAGAAAGAGAAAGAAGGAAAAGGTAAGAAGAAGAAGAGAAGTTTTGTTAGAATGGAGGAAGAGAGATGAAGACAAGAGAAAAAGAAGAATAGACAAAGAGAAGAAAGATAAGTAAGAGAGAGTAGAAAATTTGATGAGAGTAGAAGAAGAAGATAGAAGAAAAAGTAAGAAAAAAGATGAACGATTAGAAGTACGAAAAGAAAGAGTACGGAGAGTAAGGAATTTAATTAGAAAAGATGTTGGAGAATAGCAGAAGAAGAAGAAGTTAAGATTAATGAGAGAGAAGAAGAAAAGCTAGTAGATAGGAAAAGAAGTAGAGAAGAGATAAGTTTAAGAAGGAAGACAGTGATTAGAAGTATAGAGCTGATAAGAGATTTAGTAAGAAGAAGTGAATGTAGAAGAAGAGAGATTGAGAATTTAGAGTTAGATGGAAAGAGTTCAAGAAAATAAGGAGAGGGTTAGAAGTAGAAGAAAGAAGTTAGAGAAAGAAGAAGAAGAGAAAATGTGAAGAGATAGAAAAAGAAGAGATTTAAGAAGAAGAGGAAGTAGAAGTAGAGAGAAGAATGAATTGAGAGGATTATTAAGAGCAAAGAAGGAGAAAAGATAATAGAGAGAAGAAGAAAGAGGAGACATTACAGGTAGAATAGAAAGAGAAGAATAAGGGACAGAAGAAGAGAGAGAAGAAGAATGAGAAAAGAGAAAGCATAGAAGAAAGAGTGAATAGTAATAGAGAAGATAGATAGAAGAGGAGAAAGAAGAGAAAGAAATGGAAAAAGAGAGAAGAGTAGAAGAAGAGAGATAAGTTGAATAGTAATATATATAGGAAGATATATAGATGAAGAGAAGAAGATAAAGATGAGAGAGGAAATAGAGAAGGATAGTGAGAAGAAGAAAGATTACAGAAGATTTGCATAGAGAAGAAAGAAGTAGAGGAAGATAGAGAAGAGAAGATTAGCTAGTAAAAGAAGTGGGAGAGAGAAAAGCAGTTAGAAGAATGAATGCAAAAGAGTAAGAAGAAAATAGATAGAATAGACATGAAGAAAAGAAGAAAAGGACAGTAGAAGAAAGTAGAATGAAGAGTTAGAAGATTGTGAACAGATGCTAAGATAGAAGAAAGATTCAGATAAGGAAGTAAGAATGTTAAGAGAAGAAGATAGAAGAGAAAGTGAATAAAGTAAGTAGAGGAAGATAGATTAGATAGAATAGAATAGAGATTGAATAGAATGTAATTTTTTATATAGACAAGAAAAGATTTAGAGAGAAAGAGTTTAGAGACTAGAAATAAGTAGAAGTTGAAGTAAGAAGATACAGAAATTAGGATTATTAGAAGAGCAAGAAAGAAGAAAGATTAAAGAAAATTAGATTAAGAGTGTGAGATAGTGAGTGAGACTCAAAAAAAGTAGATTAGGAAAGGTAGATAGTTAAGAAGAGAAGAAGTTAGAGAAATAGTTGTAAAAGGAAGATAGAAGATAGAGTTGCAAGAATAGAAAGATATAGAGGAAGAGAAGTTTAGATGAAGTAGGTAGAAGAAAGCATGTAGAAAAGCAGTAGTAGAAGAGAAGAAGAAGAATAGTAAGAAGATCAAGAAGTAAAGAAGAAGGGTATAGAAGTAGAAGAGAGAAGATAGAATAAGAGAGTAGAGTAGTAGAATTGAACCAAGATAGATATAGAGTAGGATTAGATAGAGAGAAGATTTAGAGATAGCTAGATAGTTGGTTGAAGAAGATTAGAATAGAAGAGATAGAGTTATAGAAGATATTATTGTAAGAAGAGAATAGAAGTAGAAATAGAGAAATAGAGAAGAAGAAGAAGAAGATAGGATCAGAGGTAATTTAAGAGGAATAGAGAGAAGAAAGATTAGAGAAGTAGAAGATAAGATAGATAATAGATGATTTAAGAAATGAATTGACGAGAAAATAGATAGATTAGAGATATAGATAGAAGAAGAAGGTAGAAGTAGAAGAGAGAAGAGTAGATGAGAAGAAGTTAGAAGATAACGGAGAAGATGAGATCGAAGACTAAGATAAGGATATAGTATAATTAGATAGAAAGATAAGATAGAAGAAGGAGCAAGAGGAAGAAAGATAGTATAGAAGATTAGATAAGGATAAATAGAAGAAAAGAGGTAGAAGAAGAGTTTGAGATGAAGAGACTAGAGAAGTAGAAGACTAAGAAAAGAGAGATAGACAAAGAAAGATAAGATAGAGAGAAAGAGAGTTAGAATAGAAAGAAGAGTAGATGATGATTTAAAGATAGACGCTAAGAAAGATAAAGGTACAGACTGAGTTAGTAGCTAGATTAGAGAGATATGAACAAGATAGAAGAGAGTAGATAGAGGCAGGATTGTATCGGCTTTGCAAAAGAGAGGGAGTTTCAGATAGGAAGAAAGAGATTAGAGAGAATGAGAAGATACTAAGAGAAGAAGAAGAGAAGAAGGAGTAAGAAGAACAGAAATAGAGACATAGAAGAAGAAAAGAAGATAGTAAGATAGAAGAAAGGAGATAGAAGAAGGAAGAAGTTAAGAGAAATGAAGTTAGAAAGGAATCTATAGACAAAGAGAAGATAACTTGAGAGAGAGTCAAGGTAAGACATAGAATAGAAGAGAAGAAAGGAGATGAAGATTAGAAGAAGAAAGATAGATAGATTATAGTAAGAAAGAAGAGATGAGAAAAGAAGAGAAGAAGAGTAAGAAATAGGAGAAGAAGATTGAAGAGTAAGAAGAATGACAAGAAGAGAAAGAGAAGTTGTTAGAAAGAAGAAGAAGATAGAATACAATAGAGAGAAGAAAGAAGAATTAAAAGAAAGATAGAATAGAAGAAAGAGAAGGAACAGGAAAGGAAGGATGATAGAGAAGGATAGATAGTTATAAGTAGAAAAATGTTGAGAAGTGAAATAGTCAGAAAGAGTATAAAGTAGAAGCAGATGAGAGAGAAGTGAGGAAAATAAGAGAGTAGAACAGATTAAGGATCTGTAGATAGATTTAGAATAGAAGAATTAAGAAAAGAAAGTAAATAAATGATAGATATTATGTTTAGATAGAAGCATAGGATTGAAGAGAAATATGATTTAGAAAGATAGATACAGAGGAAGAGAGGAGAGAAAAGGAAGAAGAAGGTAGAGATAGACTAAGAAAGAAGAGAAATAGATAGAAAGCAAGAAGTAGACAGGAGATAGGTAGATAGAGAAAGAGAAGTAGAAGAAGATTAAGAGCTAAAAGAAGATAGGAAGAGATAAAGTAGATAGAGAGAGAAGATAAGAAAGAAGTTAGAGTTAGAATTATAGAAAGAAGTAGTAGAAGAAAGGAAGAAGAAGAAGAGAGCTAGAGAAGAAGATAAAAGATTTTAGAAGAGAGATTAAGAGAAGTAGTAGATAGATAGAAAGAAGAGAAAAAGAGAAAGAAGAAAGTAGAGATAAGAAAAGTAGAAGAGTAGAAAGATAAAAGAAGAAAGATAGACTAAAATTAGAGATATAATAGAAGAAGAAGAAAACTAAGGAGATAGAAGAAAATATAGAAGAGAAAGAATAAGAAGATATAGAAGAAAGATGACGAGAAGAGAGTTAGTAAGAATAGATAGAAACGCTAGTATTGTTTACAGAAGGCACCAGAGATTAAGAATAAGACTTAATAGAAGATAAGAAGAAGAAGAGGAGAGAGAGAATAGAAGAAGAAATACATAATGATGAGATAGTTAGAAGGTACAGGATTAGTTAGGTATCAGAGTAGAAAAGAAAAGAAAGATAGTGAAGAAAGAATGTAGACAAGATTAGTTATAAAAAGAGATTCAAGAAGAAGTAGATAAAACGAAGAAGAAGTAAATAGAAGAAAGAGAGAGGAAAGAGAATGAGAAGATTAGAGACAATAGAAAAGAAGAAATAATTTTAAGAAAGAGATTAGTGTAGAGAAGAAGAAGTAGAAAAGAATAAAAAGAATAGAGAGAGAGAAACAGATTGTAGAGACAGAAACAATTAGTATAGTTGATGAAGAGTAAGAAGGAAGATAGTTAGAATAAGAGAGAAGAAGAAGATTTAAGAATAGAAGAAGAGATAGATACAGAAGAAGAATAAGAGAATCTAGAAGAGTAGTACAGATAAGAAGAGACAGTAGAAGACGGTAAGAGAAGAAGTAAAGGGTTTAGTGAAGAAAGAATATAAGTAGAGAAGAGAAGAGTAGATAGATGAAGAAATGAGATAAGATAGAAAAAGAAATTAGAAGAAAGATCAAGATAGATAAGGAGTAAGCTAGTAGATTAGAATAGATAAGAGAAGAAGATATGAAGAATGAGAAAGTAGATAGAAGAAGATTAGTATTTAGAAAGAATTAGATAGACAGAAGAGAGATGCAAGAGGAAGAGAGAAGAGTGAGAAAAGGAAGAGAGAAAGATAGAAGAGAAGATATGAGATAAGACTTATGATAGTAGTAGAAATAGTAGAGAAGAAAGAGAGATTAAGTTAGAATAATTAAGAAGAGAAGAAGAAGAAGAAGTAGAAGAGAGAGATAGAGACGCAGTAGTAGAAGAAAAGTAGATATCTAGAGAAAGGAGAAGTTAAGATAATAGACAGATTTCTGAGAGTTTTAAGAGAAGAGAAGGAAGAGATAGAAAGAAGAGATTTCGATAGAAGAAGAGATGTTAGAAGTAAGAGTTGTGAGAAATTAGAGAAAAGATTTAGCATATGATTATAATGAAGATATAGATAAGTAATAAGAAGAAGAAAGAGAGCAAGATTTTGAGATGAGAGACAAGAAAGAAAGAAGATGTGATAGAAGAAGTAGAGAGAAGAAGATAGAGAAGAAAGATAAGAAAAGAGAAGATAAGAGATAGTGAAAGATGTAGTAGATAGTAATAAGACAGAAGAGAGAGAAGAGTTAAGAAGCAGAAGAGGAAGAAGAGAAGAAGATAGTAGTATTTAAAGATATAGAAGAATTAGTAGAAGAGAGATTATAGAAGAATTTAGAAGAAAGAAAAGAAGAAAGATAAGACAAAAGAAATGAAGAGAGAGTAGGTTTAGCAAAAGAATAAGAGTAGTAGAAGAAACGAAGATAAGAATAAGAAGTCTAATGAAGAAGGTGAAGAGATAAAGAAGAAGGTAGATAAAGAAAAAGAAGAGAAGAGATTAGAAGCAGAACTGAAGAGAAGAGAATGTAAAAGAAGAAGGAAGTTAGAATAGAGAAGTAGAACGAGAAGTAGGATAAAGAATAGAAAGAATATGTTGTAGATAAGGAATAGTGAGAGAGAAAGTAAGATAGATATTTATAGATAAGATAGAGGTAGAAGATATAGGTATAGTAAAGCAGAATCAACAGAAAATGGAAAAGGCGATTAGCAAGAAAGAAGAGAGAGTTGATGGAGATACCTTCTAGAAGAGTCGAGCTGATGAAGCCAGAGAAGAGGTAGTAGGTTAGGAGGAGAGAGAGATAGAAGAGTGAATAGGAAAGTTATAGTGATAGATAGAAGAACAGGAAGAGAGTTTATAGAAGTAAGAAGAGAAGAAGATATAAGATTAGAAAAAGTCTTAGGAAGATTGAACGATAGAAGTACAATGAAAATAGCAGATAGAGAAGATTAGAAGATGAGAGTAGAATAAGAGTTAGATAGATTATAGATAGACTAGATAGAAGATAGATGAGAGAGAGATAGAAAGTAGAAGGAAGAATGATAGAAAGAGATAGAGTTAAGAATAGAAGATAGGTAGGTAAAGTCAGAGATAGCATAAGAAGAGGCTTAAGACTAGAATGAGAGAGATAGAGAAGAATAGGAGAAGAAGAAGAAAGAGAAGAAAGATAATAGATGGGTTTAGACATTAGAGTAGAAGTAGATAATAGAATAGAAGAATAGAAAAAGAAGAAGACTAGAGATATAAAGTGTTATAAGATGAAAGTAGGAAAGAAAGAAAAGAGAGAAGAGAAGAGAGTAAGAAATTAGAGATAGAAGTAGATAGACCAGAGAGAAATGAGAAAGAATTAGGGAACGAAGTTATTATGAAGAAGATTAGTAAGAACGAAGTTAGTAGACAGATGAAAGAGAGATAGGCAAGAAGAGTTGTTGATCTATTAGAATTCAAGGATTATAGAAGAAGAGAGTTTTAGAATAGAAAGATTTGATAGAGAGATAGAGAGAATAGAGAAAGGAATGAGAAGATGAGTACTTTAGAAGAATAGATGAGAGAAAGTAGATAAGAGTAGGAAGAATGAGAAGTGTAAAAGAAAGAAGTAGAAGGATAGAGATAGAACTTTAGTTAGTATGAAGATTAAGAGAGTAGACAGAGAGAAAGAATAGAAGTTATGTCATTAGTGTATAGATGAGAAGATAGACAGAAGATTAGATAGGTAGAAGAGAATTAGAAGATATAGAACAAGAAGACAGATAGAAAGATATAAGAATAGAAAATAGAATAAGATCAAGAATAAAGAAGAGAAGAATTTACAAGAAGCAGAAAGATAATAGAGAATATGATTGAGATAGAAGTAGAGATAGATATAGATAAAAGTTAGTAGATCAGGAAGTGTATGAAGTAGATAGACTTAGAAGAGTTTGTAGAGATTCTATAAGTAGATTAGAAGGTTAGTTAAGAAGAGAGAAGAAGATAGATAGAAATAGTGGTTAAAGAAAAGAAAAGATCAGTAATTGAGAAGAAAATTTAGAAGATAGATAAGAAAACAGAAGAAAAGTAGGAAGAATAGAATGAGAAGAAGAGATATTAAGAATAAGAGAGAGATGACTTAAAGAGTAAAGTGAAGATTATTTTTGTAGGATAGTAGTAGTTGAATAGAGACTAGTTAGATGATATGTTAGAGGTAGAGTGTAGAGATAGAGCAAGAAGAGATTGCAGAAGAATAGACAGATAGTAAGATAAGTTTATTAAGAGTTAGAATAAGGTATGATTTAAAAGAGTAGATCTGAAGAAGATTAGAAGAGAACAGAACTATAGAAGGAATAGATATTAGAAAGAAAAAAGAAGTTCACAGACTAGAAAGAAGTAGACGAAAAAGAAGAGAGAAAAAGATAGATGAAGTTAAAAGAAAGATAGAGAAATTTAGAAAGTAGCAAAGAAAGAAGTATTTAGACAAGAAAGTAAGATAGATGAATTAGAGCAGTTAGAGACAAATAGAAGTAAGAAGAAGAGAAGAGAAGAGGAATATACCTGATAGAAGAGTAAGATAAGAGATAGATAGAAGACTAGAGAGATGAGAATGAAGAAGTAAGAAGATAGTAATAGGATTCTTAGAAAGAGAAGAATAGAGAGAAAAAAGAAGAATTAGAATTAGACAGAACAGATAGTAGCTCAGAATAGAGAATTATAAGAAAGTTAAATCGGAGTAGAAGGATAGATAGATAGAGAAGAGTTTGTGTAGAAGATAGAAGTTCTAGAGAAAGAAGAGAAGTGAAGGGAAGACTAATAGATTGATTAGAGAATAAATGTTAGAGTAGAATAAGAAGATTAGGTTAAATAGTTTGAAAGAGAAGAGAATAAGAAGGAGGATGGAGAGAATTAGATGAACAGCAGAAAGAGAGTAAGTAGGTAGTCTAAGAGTAGAACGAAGAAAAGATAGTACGAGAGTTAGAGAGAAATTTAAAAAATATGAAGAGTTTTAGAAAGAGATAGAGAGATAAGAAGTAAAGAGACAATTAGGTAGGAAGAAGTAGTAATAGATAGATAAAGCTAGAAGAAAGAAAGAGAGATCAGAAGATAGAAGAATAGAGAAGTAGAAGTAGATTATATAAGAAGAGAAAGGTGAAGAGAATAAGAAAAGAAGAGAATAGGACGAAACAGAAGAGGAGTAAATAAGAAAAGTAAGAAGAAGAAGAATGCAGAAGTTAGAGGAGAAGAAGAATGATCAGAGAAGAAAGATATAGAGAATAGGCAAGAGAAGAAGAAAGAAAGAAGGGAAGATAGATAGGAAAGAAGACCGAAGAAGAAAGAAGAGATAAGAGTTATAAAGCAGAAGAAATAGATAAAGAGAGACAGAGTAGATGAGAATAGTACTAGAACGTAGTAAAAGTAAGTAAGGTAGAATTAGATAGAAGATTTATTAGAGAGATAGTAGATAGAGTATGGTAGATAAATAGATAGAAAGATAAGAAATGACTAGGAATAGATAGAAGAAAGAATGAAGAATGAGAGATAGAAGATTAAGAGTAGATTATAGAAAAAGAAGAGAGAAAGAATCTCTTAGATTAGAAGAAGATAGAGATAGATAGAAGAGAAGATGGAAGAAGAATAGATCAGATAAGAGCGAAAATGTATAAAGAAATTTAGGAAGAACCTTGAAGATAGAAGGAGTAGAAAGAGAAGAAGTCAGTTTAGAAAGAAGACAGATAGATTATGAAGAAGATGAGACTAAGAGAGAGAAGATGAAGAATAAGAAGAGAAGATATAGAGATAGAAGGAAAAGAAAGAAGGAAAGATAGAGAAATTTAGAAGATATGGTATAGTAGAGAAGTGATAGGAAAGAAAGAGTACAGAGACTTTAGACAGAATTTTTGAGAAGTAGAAGAAATTAAGGAGATAAAAGAGAGATAGAAGAAGAAAGTTTAGAAGAGAACAGTAAGATGAGAAGAGATAATAAGTTCAGAAGAAGATATAGAAGATGACGAAGTCAGAAATAGAGAAGAAGGAATAGAATATAGATAAAGAAGAATAGTAGAGTTTTTTATAAGATAAGAGTAGCAGTAGTAGAAATAAGAAGAAGAAGAAGATTAAGTACTTTAGAAAGAGATAGTAGAATAGACTAGAAAGTGGATATTTACGTTATATAGGAATAGGAAGAAGCAAGATTTATGATAGATAATAGAAGATAAAATTAGAAAGAAGAAAGTTTAGAATGAAGAAGATAGAGATGTTTAGAAAGAAGAAGAAGACTGAAGATTGAGTAGAAAGAGTAGATATTGAGAGAAAAGTAAGAAGAAGTAAGACAAGTTAATAAGAAGAACTAGATGATAGAAGTAGAGTTTAGAAGGATTTGATAGATATCAAAGAGAAGGAATAGTAGAGTTTAAAGAAGAGAGAAGATAGAGAAGAAGAGAAGAGTAGATATTATAGATTTAGAAGAGTTAGAAGAAGAAGAAAAGACAGAAGTAAAAGAAGAAAGTAGAAGACATGAAGATAGTAGAAGTAGAGAAGTAGTTTAGGAAGAAGGATTTTAGATAGAAAAGTGAAGTTAGTAGGAGGTAGGATTCAAGATAGAAGAATAGAAGAGGGTGTAAGATAGAAAGATGATGATAGATTAAGAGTGTATAGTAGGATAGATAGAAATAGAGTAGATTAGAAAGTTAGGAAGAAGAAGAAGTTAGAATAGTGAAAGTAGATTTTAGAGAAGTAGACGAAAGTATGATAATGATAGAATATAGAGAAGATAATAATAAATTTAGATAGAGAAGAAGATGAGAGAGACAGAGATTTAGAATAAATAGCAAGTTTTATTTAGAGAAGTATAGATAAAGAGAATAGGGAAGAATCTTAGATAAGAAAGAGAAGAAGA
Source organism: Phyllomedusa bahiana (assembly GCA_025379985.1). Lineage (NCBI taxonomy): Eukaryota > Metazoa > Chordata > Amphibia > Anura > Hylidae > Phyllomedusa > Phyllomedusa bahiana. Next base: position 16,308 of record JAODAL010050789.1, on the reverse strand, counting down.
AGAAGTAAGTAGATTGATAAGAAGAGAAGAAGAATGAAAGAAAGAAGAAGATGGGATAGATAGAAAGTAGATAGATGTATTTATTAGAAAGAAGAAGAGACATTTAGTAGATAGAAGATTTAGAAGAAAAAGAAGAGAAAAGAAGAATAGAAGATAGAAAGAAAGAGAAAGACAGTGTAGATTAAGTAGAAGAAGACAAGATCAAGAGTAAAGAAGAATAAGATTAGCTAGAGTCAGAAGTATAGTAATTAGAAAGAAGAAGCTGTTTGTCGAATTTAGCAATGAGTTTGGTTAGAATAGAAGCAGAGCTTGAAGAGATAGGATAGATTTTTAGGATTAGTTAGATAAGAGAAGAGATATAGAGTAGGATAGTAGAAGTTAGAACACAAAGGAGATAGAAGAAAGTGAAAGAAATATGATAGATGATAGAAGAGATAATAGATAGATAGACGATTGAAGATAGAGAAGAAGAGTATAGTAGAAAGAAAGAGAAAGAAAAAAAGAAGAGTTGAGATAGACAAGAACTAGAATAGAGTAAGAAAGATAGAAGAATAGCAGATGATAGCATAGAAAGAAGAATTAGATAGAGCAGAAGGATTGTGAAATGAAGTTATGAAGATAGAAGGATAATATAGATAAGAAGTAGAGTATAGTTGATAGAGAAGAAGTTATTCAAGAAGTGGGTAGTAAGATAAGTCAAGAATTATGAAGATTCTTGAGAGAAGATAGAAAGTAGTCAAGATTAGAAGATTAAGATACTAGTGAAATAAGAAGATTAGAGAGAAGAGATAACAACGATAAGAGAAAAGTAATGACATAGATTTGTAAGAAGGTAGAAGAAGATTAGAAGAAGGGATTTGTAGATGAAAAGATTAGATTAGCAGAGAAGAGTGAGAAGAGAGAGAGAAAGTACCTGGAAGAAGAAAGAAGTAGAATAGAAAGAAATCGTAGAAAGTTGCACTTAAAAAGAAAGAACATTTAAGAAAAGTATGAATCATATAGGATGAGAATAGATAGAAGAAGAGAAAGAATAGAAAGATAGAGAACGAAGAGAGCGTTAGTAGAAGAAGAGTTTAGAAGATGAAAGAAGGATAGAGAGATAAGATAAGATAGTGAAGATAATACTTCTCTAGGAGGAAGTTAAGAGAAGAATAGACTATGAGGGAGATAGAAGAGGAAGTAAGAGAATAGAAGATATGAAAAACTAGATTTAGTGAGAATAGTTGAGAAAAAGGTAAAGACAAGAAAAGATATGAAATAGATAGTCTGAGATTAGAGAACGTGAGAGAGATTAAGTAAGAGAAATTAGATTAGAAAAGATTAGTTAGAAGAGAGAAGAAAGGTAGAAAAAGCAGGATAGTTAAGATTAGAAGAAGTAGAGAATAGGAAGATGAAGAAGAAAAAGAAGTTAGCAAGATAGAGAAGAAGGAGAAAGAAAGGGAAGGTAGAGACATATGTAGAAAGATTAGATAGATAAGGAGATTGAAGAAGAAAAGAATGTTTGATAGATACAGAATAGAGAGAAGAAGAAGAAGAGAAAGAAGTAGAGAAGAAAGAAGTTTTAAGAGAAATTAGAAGAAAGATAGAAAGAGAAAGATTAGATGAAAAGAAGAATGATCAGTAAGAAGAGTAGTAAAGAATTAGATAAAGGCAAGTTGAAATAAGGCCTAAAGCAGAAAGATATTTCTAAGAAGAAGAGTATAGAGAGATAGTATGTAGATTAGATATTGAAAGAAGAATAATAGATGAATAGCTAGAATATAGAAAGAAGAGAGAAGATAGATAGTAGTAGACGATAGGAAGAAGAAGTAGATTTAGATAGAATATAGTTAGAGTTAAGATGTAGAAGAAGTTAGTATAGGAAATATAGAGTAGAGATTATCGAAGAGACAGTTTAATGTAAGTATAAGAAAGAGAGCTAGAGAGTAGTAGAAAGAAATTTAGAAGGAAAGTAGAAGAAAAGAAATAAATAGTGATAGTATAAAGGAAAGGGAAGAACAGTATTGATATTAGAAGAAGAAAAGAGAGAGTAGATATGAAGAGACGTGAAATAAAGAAACGTAGTAGTAGAAGATGTAGAAAGAAGAAGATATTAGATTATAGTTATAGAAGAATAGAATATTTTATAGAAAAGATGAATAGTATAGAACAAGATAGTAGAGAAGTTAGTAGAGGAGACGAGAGTATATTTAGCATAGAAAGCATATTGAGAAAGATTAGTTCTGAAGAATGATATGTAATAAAGACGATAGTTTAAGATTAGGAGTAAGGAAGAGAGAAGAAGATAGAGAGAAGATTATAGAAAGAGAGGAAGAGATTTAGAGATAGAAGTAAGATTAGAGATGAAGAAGAAGATTTGAGAGTTTTAACAAGTACAGGAAGTAAGTTGAAGAGAGAAATTAGAAGAAAGATAGAAGAAGAGAATTAGATAAGAAAGATTTAAATAAGGAGTATAGAAAAGAATAGAGAATAGGAGATAAGGAAAAATAGATTGAAGAAGAGAATAAGAAAAGATAGTATGTAGTAGAAGGAAGAAAAGTAGGGAAGTATTGATAAGATTATTAGATTAGAAGAAAGTAGAAAGAACAGCTCACGATAGAAGAAAATAAGAGTAAGATTTTATTAGAATCAATAGTTAGCAAGAGGATAGAATTAGAAGAGTTAGTAATAGTTAGAAAGAAGAAGATACAGAATAGACAGATGAGAAGAAGATAGAAAAAGACAGATAAGAAGGAAGATAAGATATAGAAGAAGAAAGAGATTTACGAGTAATTAGATGAAATTAAGACAGGAGACTAAGAGATCAAGACTGAAAAAATATTAAGAAATAGTTATATAGAGATGTAGAAAGAAGATAGACTAGAAGATAGGAAGGAAGAGAAGTTTAGTGATAGAGAAAATTAGAAGAAAAGAATAGAAGTAAGAAGAGGAAGAATGAAAGTAAAGAAAGTAATATAGAGTAAGAATTAAAATAATTTAAAGAATAGAATAGAGAAGATTAAGGGTAGATAACAGAGATCAAGGGAGACAGTGAAGTTATAAGAAAAAGAAGACAGTTTAGAAGAGAAAGATATATATGAGAAGTATAGAAGTGAAAGTTAGACAGATCCAGAACTAAGTAATAGAAGTAGGGTGACAAGATAGAAGAGAGAAGATATAAGAAGAAAAATTAGATAGAGAAGAAGAGAGAAGATGAGAAAGTATGGATAAAGAATATTTAGAGAAATTGTACGATTGAAAGTAAGAGAGACCTATAATAGAAAATAGAAGATAGAAGAAGAAGAGAGACAGTATAAGTTAAGGACATAGAAAGATGATTAATATAGGATTAGGAAAAACGAGAATTAGAAATAGTAAGATAGTAGGAAGAAAGAGAGAATAGAATATGAGGATGTACTAAGGAGTTAAAGTGAGATTTAGAGAAAGAAGAAATAGAGAGGTCTAAGAAGAAGAAGAATAGATTGTTAGATTAGAGAAGAAGAAAAAGATAGAGAAGATAGAAAATGTAGCTTAGAAGAATTATTAGAAGAGAATTAAGAAGGAATTAAGAAGTTAGATAGCTAGAAGTATTTAAAGATGAGTAGATAAATATTTAGAAGATCAAAAAGAAGTAGATAGATAGTTTAAGAGAGAAGTAGAGAAAGATAGAGGTGAAGAGAGATAAGAGAGAAAGTTAAAGTGAGAAGAGAAAGAGTAGGAAAGAGATGGAAACTAATTAGAAGAAGTAGAAAGAAGATAAAGATAAGACAAGAAGAAAAGAAATAGGAATAGCTTTAAAGAGTAGAGAAGAGATATGGAAAGAAGATGAATGAAACATTTAAGTAAGGCGAGTATAGAAGAAAGAATAGTAGTTACAAATTTTTCTTAGAGAGAAGAAGAATGACAAAAGAATAGAAGATAGAAGAGATCTGATATGAACGAATTTTATAGAGAATAGTATTAAGAAGAGTTATGAGTAAGTGATAGAAAGTAAACAGAAGAAGGGGAGAAGAGAGGGTAAGAGAGTATTGTAAGATTAGGAAGAAATTAGTAGAGTTAGATAGTTCTAGAGATAGAAGTGATTAGAAGATATTAGAAAGAGAAGATAAAGAAATAGACAGAATTAAGATAGTAAGTAGAAGGATAGGTATTGAGGAAGAAAGAGAAGAAGAAGATAGGTTTTTTAGTAGTGAGACATAAGATTAGAAGTTAGTTTAGAAGAATGAAGACATAGAAGTAGAGAAAATAGAAGAAAGATAAGATGAGTAAGATAAAGAGATAGAAGATGAGAAGAAAGAGATACTGATAGATTAGTATTTTATCTTTTTAGATACTAAAGGATAGATAGAGAGAAGAGAATATAAAGAAGAATAGATGAAAGTAAGAAAAAGAGTTGATTATAGAGAAGTAGATAGATAGATAAGAAGATAAGATAGATTTAGAAAGAAGTAGACTTAGACTGAAAGAAGAATAGAGAGATAAAATAAAAAGGGGGTAGAGACCGAGATTAGCATATAGGAGGAACAGATAGAGAAAGTAGAAAAGATTAGAAGAAGAGATTAAGAAGATAATTAGAAGAATAGAAGAGAATAGAAAGATCAGAATAAGAATCAGAGAAGACTAGAAAAAAGTAAGTATCTGAAGTAGAGTAGTTAGAAAGTTAGAAGTAGCAGTAGAGGATTATATCTTAGTAAACAGAAGAACTATCTTTAAATTATAGAGATAGAAGATGTAGTTTAGAAAGAAATAGAAGATTTGAAGGTAAGATAAGATTAATAATTAGAAGATATTGTAAGGAAGGAGTAAAGAAGTAACGACTAGAAAAAATAAAGAAGTAGAAAGAAGTAGAGAATGAGAATGGATATGTTAGTATAGGACGATAGAAGAAAAAGTAGAATACGAGAAAGTAGCAGGTGAGTGTAGATAAGATAGATAGAGAATATAAGAAGTTAAGATAGAATGACATTAAGATGAGGGATGAGGAGATAAAGATAGAAGAGTAGTGAGAGAGGTAGAGAGTAGATTAAGAAAAGTAGAGAAATAGTAGAAAGTTAGATAGAAGAGCTAGTAGAAGAGAAAAGAAGTAAGAAAGAGAAGAAGAGCAAGGGAATAAGAAAAGGGAAGAAATTGTAGATATAGTATAAAGATAAGATTATGTTAGATTGACAAAGTTATAAGTAGAGAGTAGAAAGATAAGAAGAGGTATATGAGTTTAGAAAGAGAATTAGGAAGAAGATAAAGAAGTGAAGAAAAGAGAAGAGAGGAGAAGATATCGAGTAAGAAAAAGAATAAGATTAGAGAAGAAGGATAAGATAGAAAAGATAAAGAAATAGAAGATGAAGAAGAATTTAAGAAAAGAAGAAAGGAGATTTGAAGATTATGATGTAGTAAGGAGATAGAATTAAGTTATAATAGTTTAGATAAAGATCAGTAATTATAGTAGAGAAGATAGAAGAAGAGAAGTGAGCAGATAGAAGAAAGACTAGATAAGATTGGACGAGAAGAGGACTTGAAATTTGTTTAGAGAAGTAGAAGAGAATAGAATCAGATTAGAAGTAGTCAAAAGTATTTATAAGGAAGAATGAGAAGAGACAGAGATAGAAGTTTGAAAAGGAAGATAGATAGGAAGAGAAGATATGTAGATTATAGAGAAGGGAGAAAAAGAAGGATTTAGATAGATAGAACAGGAGAAAGATAGAAAGAAGATAGAAAGAGATAGAGAAAGAAAAAAAATAGAATAGATAGAGAAGAAATAAGGAAGAAGATAGGGAAGATAGGAGAAGAAGATAATAGTTTGAAGATTAGATAGAAAGATAGGAAAGTAGGTATGAAGAGAATGAGATTTAGAAAGTTTCGACATAGAAATTAAGAGAGATAAGAAGAAGAAAGAGAAGTAGATTATTGAAGAGAAATTAGAAAAGAGAGAGATAGAGAGAAAGAGTAGAAGAAGAAATAAGATAGAAAGAAAAGAAGAAGAGAATGAGAGAGAAATATAAAGATTAGGAGAGACATAAAGAAAGGAAATAGAAAGAAGCAGAAGAAATAGAGATAGAAGGATGAAGAAGTATAAGAGAAGAAATAGAAGAAGAAGAGAGAGAAGAAGAGAGTAGTGAGAAGGATGAGAGTAAATTTGATAGAAAAATTAGAAGGTTAGGTGATAGTAAGAGAAAGGAAGATTAAGAATAGAATTTGAGATAGAACAGAAAAGAGTTAAGAAGGTAGATAAGAAAAATGAAATAGATGAGAGATATAGTAAAGGAAATTAAGCTAGAAGAATTAGAGAAAGATAGAAGAAGAAGAAAGACTTATGAAGATAGAAGAAGAAAAATAGAGCTAGATGGGATAGATATTAGAAGAAACGAAGAAAGAAGGAAAGGTAAATAGAAGAAAGAAATGAGATAGATAGTAGAAAGAGATTTAAGGTAGATAGAAGATGAGTTCGAAGAAAGTTAGTAGAAGAAAAGAAATAGAATAAGATAGATAAGATGCTAGTAGCAAAGTTAGAAGAAGAAGAAGAGAGAGATAGATCTTTAAAGATAAGAAGAGATGAAGAAGAAGAAGGACAAAAAAGATTATAAGAGTAAAAGATAGAACTTATAGAAAGAGCTAGAAAGACAGAGAAGAAGATAGATGAGATAGAGAGAAGAAGAAGTTAAGTAGAAAGAGAAGTTTGGAAGAATATAGAGATAGAATGTAACTAGATAGTAGAAAGAAGAATAGAGAAGGGATAGGACAGATAGAAGCAGCTTTTTAGTAAGAAACTTAGTAGTAGGAGATTAAAGAGAAGGATAGAAGAAAGAGATAAGTATTAGTAGTAGATAGAGTGTAGTAGATTTTTTTTAGAAGAATTTAGGATTGATAGCAGAAGATAAAGATTAAATAGAAGAAGACAGAGAAGAAGAAGAAAGAAAGATATTGATAGAAGAAGAAGAAGAAAGAAGCAAAGTTTAGATAGTATTACAAAGGATGCTAGATAGAAGAAAAAGAAGATGTAATTTAGAGATGAAGCTAAAAGTAGAAAGAAGTACGTAGAAGAAAAGAAGAGTAGAAGAAGAAGGATAAAAGAATAGTAGAAGTAGAAGAAAAGAGAGAAGAGAAGAGAAAGATTATAGCAGAAATGAAGAGAAAAAGGAAGTTGTAGAGCAAGAGAAAGAGAGGTAGTTATAGAGAATTAAGATGCAGAGATAGAAATATAGAGAGCTAAGTAAGTTAGATTAGATTTAAGTATAATAGATTAATAGAGAGATAGAGAGAAGAAGAGAAAGAAGGAAGAATTAGAAGATAAAGAGAAGAATATTAGTAAGGAAGAAGTAGTGAGAAAGAAAGATGTAGAAGTAGATTAATTTAGATAGAAAGAAGAAGAAGAAGAGATTAGAGAGAAGAAAGATTAGATAGAAGAGATAGATTAAAGATAAGAAGAAGTAGAATAAAGAAGGTATTTTGAGAAGAAAGAAGAACAGAGAGAAAGTAGTGAATAGAAGATAGAGATAGAAAGAAGAAAGACTTAGATAGAAGAACAATAGAAAGAAAGTGATATAAGAAAATGAAGAAGATATAGTAAGATAAGATATGAGATAGAAGTAAAGAGTAAGAAAAGAAGAGATAGTAGAATAGAGATCTAATATTTCAGATAGATTAATAGAAGATAGAATAATTAAGAAAGTAAGAAAAGATAGTAGGAGACTAGTTAATAGCAGAAGATAAACAGAGATTTAGAAAGAAGGAAGTTGGAAGAAAAGGATGTGATAGAATAGACTAGGAAAACAGAAAAGCTAGATTAGATTAGAAGAATATAGAATAGAAGAGTAGATTACGAATAGAAGAAAGTAAAGACAGAAGAAGATAGAGATTAGAGATAAGAAAGAAGTAAGGAATATAAGGAAGAAGGGACATAGGACAGAGATAAAGGCTAAGAGAGAATATAGAGAGAAAGAGAGATTTAAATTTGAATTAGAAGAAGAAGAAGATAGAAGAAGAAGAATAGAGAAGGAAGAAAAGTAGATAGAATTAGAGAAGGAAGATATTATAGAAAGATAGGTAACAGTTGGGAGCTAGAAGAGAAGATAAGTAGAAGAAGATGATTAGAGATACTAGAGTAGAAGAATTTAGTAAGAAGTATGAAGATAGTAGTTAAGAATTTAGTTAGAAGATAGTAGATAGTCAGAAGAGAGAGAAGAGATGAGAAAGTGAGATATGAAGAATAAGAGAAAATAGATTTATTGTAGAAAAGTTGAAAGAAAGACAAACTAGAAGAAGTTAGAAAGGAATAGAAGAAGATAGTAGAATGAGAAGAGCAGAGAACAAAATACGAGTAGATAGGAAGATATTAGAGATATGATAACTGTGTTAAAGAAGAGATGTAGAGAAGAAATAAATTACGAATAGGTAGGAGATTAGGAATGAGATAGAAGAAGTACAGATTGAAGTAGATAGAGAGAAGAAAGAATTGAAGATAAGTAGAAAATAGATAGAAACAGCAAGAAGAGAAGATGAGATTGTTAGAACTTAGATAAGGAATAAATTAAGAAGGAAAAGATTTGAATAATAGTAGAAAAGAAGGAGAAGTGAAAGAAGATGAGAGAGGATAGAAAGAGAGTAGATAAGAGAGATTGAAGAAGAAGATAGAGAAGTTAGGAAAGAGAAGAGATAAAGATAGGATTATAGAGATAGGATAGTTCGGAGATTAGAACGGAGAGATATTAAAGAATGAGAATATAGGGGGGTGGGGAATAGAATATGAGATAGAAGAAATAGAAGATTAGAGAGTTAGAAGATAGAAGAGAAAGATAGAAAGAAGAGAGAAAAAGACAATAGCTAGAGTTACTTAGATTAGAGATAGATAAGCAGAAGCCCTGTATAGAAGATAATAGAGAGAACAAGATAAGATGAAGATTAAGTGAGTGGATAGAAGAGTAAGATATAGAAGGGAGAAGATAGAGATAGAAACATAGATATAGAAAAGATCTGAAGTGAGAAAGAGAAAGAACAAGAAGAATAGATTGAAGATAGGTATAGACAGTAAGTTAAAAATGAAGAATGAGACGATATTAAGAAAGAAGATATATGAAGAGAAGAAGGTAAGAGTAGAAAAGATTGAATAGAAGAGAATGGTGTAGTAGAATTCATTGTTCGTATAGAGATAGTGTAGACAAAAGATAAGAAAGTATTGAAGAAGAATAGATCTGGAGAATGAATAAAGATTAGTTAGAATATTTATTATTAGAAGAGAGAGAAGAAGAAAAGATAGACTGATAGTAAAAAGAAATAAAGATTTGAGAAGAGATTATAGAATAAGAAATACTTAGAAGAATAGATTAGATATTAAGAAGAAGAAGAGAAAGAAAAGAGGAATTGTATTAGAAAAAAATTAGAGAAGAAGTAGATAGAGAAGTAGAAAAGAAGGAAGAAGAAGATAAGGAAGAAAGAGAAGAGAAAGAAAAAGTAGAAGAAGATAAGATAGAGAAGAGGAATTGAAGAGATAGTAATAGCTAGAGCTAATATAAGGTGAGTAAAGAAAGTTTTTAGATATAAGAGAAGTATGAGAGTAGATTTAGAAGAGTAGACCAATTTAAAGAAGAGAGAAGATAGATTGAAGGTAGAGATAGGTTGAATAGATAAGGAGAAGAAGGATAGAATTTTAAGAAGAAAGAAAAGATAGATGTTTAGAAGATAAAGAAGAAAGTAAGATTAGAAGATAGAGAAGAAGAAGAAGAAAAGAGATTAGAATTTGTAGAAAGATAGAGAGATTAAAGAGTAAACAGAAGAGAAGAGGATTGTAGATATATAGAAAATAGTAAGGAGAATTAGAAAGTAAGTTAAAAGAAGATAGAAGATTAGATAGAGATAGAAAAAGATTTTAGTAAGAGAGCAAGAAGAAGGAAGATAGAGAAGAAGGAAAGTAAGACATTTAAGTAGAGAGACTTTAAGAAGAAGAAGACAGATAGAAATAGTAAGTACGAGAGTGATAAAGAAGCAGAAGAATAATGATAGATAGAAGATACGAGTAGTGAGATGAAGTATTTAGTTAGAAGAGAAGAAAGAAGATATTATACAGACAGAAGTCTAGTAGGAGTAGGAAGAAGAAGAAGAGTTAAGAAGAATAGATAGAAGAGAGAAGAAAGAAGAAAGAAGTTCAAGGATATAAGAATTTATGATAAGAGGATCTAAGAAAGACACAACGAAGAAAGTAGAAAAGTTTAGAAGATAGAAGAAGAAGATAAGATAGAAAGAAGAGAAGATACAGAATGAGAGAGAAGAATAGAGAAAGAAGATAGACTGAAGAAGACAGAAGGAGTAGATAGAGATTAAGGTAGAAGAAGAAAAAGAAAGTAGAGTTAGGAAAATCAAGATAAAGTATGATTAATATAAGAAAGGAAATAGTAGGGATAGTTGAAAGAGAAAAGAAAGAAGAGAAATAGAGAAAGAGAAGAGATTAGAAGAGAGAATATAAGTTAGAAGTAGATAGAAGTAGTAGTTATAAGACAGCTTAGACTGTTTAGTTGATAGAGAGTTAGAAGACGAAGTAGATACGAAAGAAGAAGAGGAGTAGAAGACAGAGAGAAGATTATAGAATAGATTTGAGAAAATGTTAAGGAAAAGAAGAGAGTTGTTAGAGAGAAAGAATGATAAGAGAAGATAAGATCAGGAGGAAGGTATTTAATTAAAGAAAGATAGTAAAGAAGAAAGAAGAGAAATAGAGCAGATAGATGTTAGAATAGAAAGAGAAATTAGAAGAAGAAGTAGAGTAGAATAGATAGATAAAAGATAGAAAGATAGGTTAGAAAAGAAAGTTAAGAAAAGAAGAGAAATGAAGATAAAGTATTCAGTTAGTTTAGAATGAGAAGAAGAAGAGCGAAAGAAGAATGGAATTTATGAAGTGAGTTGATCTAAGAGAGGAATTAGATATGTTAAGAAAGAAGCGAGTTTGTTAGTTAAGTATTAGAAAGAAGTAGAAAGAGATTTGTGAAAGATAAGATAAGGAGAAAGATAGTGAAGAGTAGTAGAATAGAATATAGAAAAAGGGGAAAGAAGATTAGATAGATTAGAAAAGAGTAGTGACAGAAGGGATTTAGAAAAAATTAGAAAAAAAGATTTTAAGAAGTAGGTAGAAAAGAAGAGAAAATAGAAACTAGTTATGAGAAGGTTTTTAAGAAGATGGGAAAGGGTAAGAGAGAGGAGATAGATGCTGAGGAAGAAGATTAGAAGAGAAGAGAAGATAGAAGTAAGAGAGGAAGAAGAAAAGAGAAGAATAGATTTTAGATAAAGTAATAAAGAGAAGAAGACAATGAAGAATCATTAGATAAGATTACTATAGAAGAGTAGTTAGAAGACTGATAGAAAGATAGGAGATATTAGAAAGAAGAAAATAGTTATAGCAGAAAGAAGAAGAGCAAGAAGACAAGTAATTAAAGGAGTGAAATAGACAGATAGATGTAGATTAGGATAGAGAAGGATAAAGAACAGTATAGAAGTAGAAGAAGAAAAGAGATACATGTCAGAAAAATAAGAGTTAGAAGAAGTAGATAGATAAATTAGACTCAAGATAGCAACAGAGAAGAAGATTAAGAGTAAGAAGAATTTTCAGAAGGATAGATATTAAGAAAGGAGTGTACTTATCATAGTAGAGAAGAGAAGTGTATGAAGAAAGAACGAAGAAGAAAGTCAGATGGTTTAAGTAATGAAACCACAAGAGATTGAGGATAGATGAGAACGAGTAGTAGAAGAGAAGTAGAATAGGTTAAGATATTTATAAGTTGTAAGAATTTGAGATTTGAGATATTGAGAAGGATAAAGTAGTAGATGAAGATCGAAGAAATAGAAAGAAGAAAGAAGAGATATAGATGAAGAATTAGAGTAATAGAAGAAAGAGAAGAAAGAAGAGAGCATTTCTAAGAGATGAAAACGTAAGAAGAAAGAAGAGTAGGTATAGAAGAGGTAAGAGGACAGATTAGAAGAAAAGGTAAAAAGAAAAAAGAAAGAAAATATAGAAGTAAGAGAAGATAGAGAAGTACATAGATAACATGGATTTAGTTAGGTTTGAGATTAGATAGAGAGATTAGATAGGAAGATAAAATAAGATTAGAGAGATAGATGTATAGAAGAAGAAGAAGAAAAAGAGTAGTAGAGGATTAGAAAGAAAAGTAGATAGATAGAAGAAGAGAATTAAGAATAGTAGTGAATAAAGAGAGGAAAGTAGAATTAGTAGAGATAGAAGAAAGAGAAGAAGTAGTTAGAAAAAGAAGAGTAGAAAGAAGGAAATAGAGAATGATAGAAAGAGAGAAGAAGTTTACAGAAAAAGAAAGTAGAAAAGATAGAGAAGTATAGAATGAGAGAAATAGAAGAGAGAATATATGAAATAAAGACTCATGGAGATAATAAGAGAAGTTAGGAGATAGAGAGTTTAGAGAAGAGAGAGAGACAGAGAGAAAGTGAAAGGAGAGATGATTAAGTATTAAGAAGAATAGAATAAGATAGGGGAAAGAGAAGATCTGGAAATCTAAATAGAAAGATCAGAAGAGAGAGAAAGTTAGATAGAAGAGATTGAGAAGATAGAGAAGTAGATGATTAGATAAGAGTAAGAAAAGACGAAGAAGAAGAGTGAGAGTTAAGAGAAGGTCATTAGAAGAAAAGAGAGTAGATGTTGAAAGAGTAGATATGAGAGAAAGATATCATAGAAAGGAAGAAGGAAGAGAAATGAAGAAGAGATCGAGAAAGGACCAAGATTAGAAGAAAACGAAGAAGAAGTACGATGAACGAGTATGAAGACAGGATATAGTATTAGAAGAAGAATTAGATGTAGAAGCAGATATAGCAGGAAAGAATAGAAGTTAAGAGATAGAGAGAAGAACAGAAGGGAAGAAGTAGATTAAGATAAGGAGAAAAAAGAGAAATAAGAGAGAAAGGAAGAATAAAGGAAAATACTGAAGATAAGAAGAAGGAAGATAGAAGATAAATAGTAGAGACCAAGAAGAAGAGAAGAAGAAGATAGACAGATAGAAGAAGAGAGAGAACAGAAAAGACAGGAAGAAGACTCAGAAAAATAGATTAGATAGAAAGATAAGAGTAGCTTGAGACAAAGAGAGATTAAGTTAAAGTATAGGTTGAGAGAAGAAGAGATAGATTTGAAAGGTTAAAGAAAATAGAAGTAGAAAGATGAATTATGATAAGAGTAAGAAGGAAGTTGTGAGATTAAGGAGCAGATAAGAAGAAGAGTAGAGGTTTAGAATTAGAGATAGATAAGGACGATCGACAGATATAGACTATTAAGAAAGAGATTTATAGATAGATTAGAGATAGAGTAGAATAGTAGAAAGAGTAATAGATTAGAGGATCAGTTAAGATTAAGAAGAAGATAGAAGATTAGAGAAAAGAAAGATAGTTAGTATAAGATAGAGAGATAACTTGTATTTTAAGAAGAATAGGAAGAAGAAAAGAAGAATGTTTAGAGTAAGATGATGATAGTGAAAGAAGGAGAAAAAAAGATTTATGAAGTATATTGAAAGAAGATAAGAAGAGATAAGATCAGAAGAAGTAGATATGATTTGTGTACTGAAGAAGAAGTGTTAGTTAGCAGAACTAGAATAAGAAAAGAAAGAAGGAAGAAGCAGATAAGAGTTGAAATGAAGAAGAAAGAGAATAAGATTAGATTTAGAATATAAGAAAGGATTAGTTAGAAGAGGAAGAAGGAGACGTTAGAAGAAGATTTAAGATAGAAGCTTCTAGAATTAGAAGAAAAAGTAAGAAGTGAGCAATGAGCTTTTAGAAATCAGAAAGAGAAAAGAAAGATAGAGAGAGAGAAGATTAGATAGAATTAAATAGAAAGAAGAAGAGCATAACAGAAAAGAAGGGAAGAAGTAAGAAGGATGTAAGAAGATAGAAAGTAGATGTTTATAGTTAAAAGAAAGAAGAAGTAAAGATTAAGTAGAGAAGATTAGATAGAGATAGTTAGATAGATAATAGAAAAGATAGAAGAGAAGAGAGAATGAAAGTAGAGAAGAAGAGAAATAGAGATAATTAGAGAAGATAGTAGTAGTAGAGAAGAAGTTAGAAGTAGGATAGAGAGAGAAAAAAGAAGAAGAAGATAGTAGATTAGAAGAGAAAGAAGAGTAGAAAGGAAGTAGAGAGTAAGAAGGTAAGTAAGTAGGAAATAGTGAGGAGAGGAAAGTATAGAAAGAGATAATAAGACAGAGAATTAGATAGATAGATAGATAAAGATAAGAAAAAGATAGAACCAGAAGAAAGAAGTAGAATACACAGCTTAAGATAGAATAATAAGATAGAAATATGATAGGAGAAGAGAAGCAAGAATTATGCAGAAAGATATAGATAAAGAGAAGAAGAAGAAATAGATGATGAAGCAGTAAGAAAGGAGAGATTTTAAGATTAGAAGTAGAAGTTTAGAAGTATTTGTTTAAATGAGAGAGTGCTAGAGAGATTAGAAAGAAATGAGAATAGAAAATTTAATAGAATATAAGGAGTTAAGAGAAACCCTAGAATAGATAGAAGAAATTAGAGTAGAGAATAGAAAGAATAGAAATTAGTAGATTAGACAAGAAATGAAGTTAAACGATGATGAAAGAGAAGTATTACAAAGAATCTAGAGAAAGAAGGTAAAGAGATAAAGTGAGTAGATAAGATTAGTAGAGATAAGTTAGATGAGTAGGTTAGATGTAGAGCAAAGATTGAATAGTTGTACGAAGAGATGTATAAGAAGAAGATAGGAAGAAAGAAAGAAATATAAAGTACCAAGCAGATTTAGTAGTAGAGAAGACTGAGATAGCAGACTAGAAAAGATATTGCTTTTAGAATAAGAATCTATGTGAAGTTAGATGTGACTAAGAAGAAGAGAAAGAATTTAGATTAGTATAGAAAGAAGAAGATAGAGAGAGATGTAAGATTTTTTATTAGATAGTAGAGACGCAAGTAAGAAGAAGTTAAGTAGAAGAGTGAAGAAAAGAAGAAGAAGAAAGTGAGAGAAGAAGAAGGTAGAAGAGAGAATTAGAAGGAAAGATAGAAAAAAGTAGATAGAAGAAGAAAGAAGAATTAGATTTAGAAGAGAAATTTTTTGATCGAAGAATTGAAGATCGTAGAAGATAGAGATTAGATTAAGAGAAGAGATAGAAATGATTGTTGTTTGATGAGAGAATAAGAGAAAAAGAAGATTAAAATATAAGAAGAGAGAAGGAGTAAGTTAGAGAGATAATAGAAGAAAAGAAGATAGAAAGAAAGAGAGTTTAAGAGGTAGTTGTCTTAAGAAGGAAGAAAGAGTAGTAGAAGGTTGAGAAGATAAGAAAGAAGAAGAAAGTTAGATAGAAGACATAAAGGAAGGAAAAGAGATAAGAGCTAGAAGTAGAGAAGAAGCAGAAAGAAAGACAAAAGAAGAATTATTCAGTAGAAAGACATAGAGAAGATAGAAGAATAAGAAGATTAAGAAAATGAATAGAGATAGATTGAAGACTATAGATTAAGATTGAGAAGACCAAAGTAGAAGAGATATAGATTAGATTTGAAGTAGAAAGGGAAAGGAAAGATAATAATAAAAGACTAAAAGAAAGAGAGATAAGAAAGAGGAAGAGAAGAGGATAGATAGATAGAAGAAGAAAGATTAGAGAAGAGAAGATAGAAGTAGTAGAAATAGAGGAGAAAGAGAAGATAGAAGGTTAAGAGATTAGGGATAGGAAAGAGAGAAAGATAGAGAGATAAGAAGTAAGAAGAATAAGTAAAGAGATAGGAGTAGATAGAAGAGAGAAGGGAGAAGAGAATAGAAGAAGAAGAGAAGAATAGAAAGAGAATAGATAGAGAGAAGAGAGAAGATAAGAAGAGTAATAAGTGAAGAAAGAAGAAGAGATAGAGTAGAAAGAGAAGAAAAGAAGATAGTTAAAGAAAAGAGTAGAAGATAGAGAGAAGATAAGAAGTAAGAAGAGAAGATAGAAGAAATAGAAGAAAAGTAGATAGAATTAGAAGAGAAGATTAAGTAGAGATAGAAAGTAGGTTTAGAAGAAGAGAGAGTAGAGAAGAGTAAAGAGAGATAGAATAGATAGAGAGTAAGAGAGATTAGAGAAGAGTAGAAGAAGAAAGAAAGAGTAAGAAGAAGTTTAGATAGAGAAGAGTAGATAATAGAAGAGAAGAGTAGAAAGAGAGAAGTATAAGAAGATGAAGATGAGAGAGAGATAGATAGAAGAGAGAAAAAGATGATAGAGAGAAGAAGATAAAGTTAGAAGAGAAGTGAGAATAGAAAGTGAAGATAAGAAGATAGAAGTAGGATAGAAAGAGAAGTAAGATTAGAAGAAAAGAGTAGATAAGAGAAGGGGAGTTTAAAAAGAAGAAGAG
>JAODAL010050788.1:0-27144 GCA_025379985.1 Phyllomedusa bahiana | reverse complement strand
GAACTCAAACAACTTGGACGACCCCCCCCTCCAACAGGAAAAGGGGGGCAGTCACAGTTACTTATTTAATAGCCAACAGTTAAAGTACTATTCTTTCCCAGACCTTAAAACCCCCATTAGCACCCGTCTGCATTTTTAACCTATAGCCAGATAACAAGCTTTTTTAAAAACCAAGGGGTTAATCTCTCCAAGAATCCCTACCAATGACTTCGCGACTTGATGGTCCGCAGACCTCTCGAAAACTCTTTTTTCCCCCCTTTTTATACAAAACTTAGAACTCGAATTCCGGAAGAACCCTCAAACTTTTGTCCACATGGGGGGGCAATTTTTCCGGGGCTTAATACCCCACAAATTGCACTGGGGGGATGGAATAAAATCAATAAAAACAATCGTGAAAAAATGGGTGGCTACTTTCGTTTATGCATCGGGGCCCTCTAGGGTTTTTACCCCCCTCCACACCTTTGCCCCAAACCGGAAAATAGCCTTTCCCCAAAATTTTACAACCAAAAAACTGAAAACCAGGGGATGTGGTCCTCCCCCTGACCCCCAAAGGTTTCGGGAAAGAATTTTAAGGAAATTTGAGCCTGAAGGGGGCATTGAAATTCTCTCACCCCTTCCTTTTTGCCTCTTTCAGACCTTACTATTGACCAAGTACATAAGCTCTTCCACATCATTTCCTACAGCAAAAACGTTGTATCTCTCAAGGGCTGACAATGCCACACCGGGCAAAACAAATGATAGAAATTTAAAACAAACAAACCCCGGAAAGGGGGGGAAGCCGATTTTTCAAAACTACACTTTTTTTTTCCCGTAGGGAAAACCCTTTTTGAAAAATTTCTTGCCCACTGACAAAATAGGGACTTTGTTTTCCTCCATTTGGGTTTTTTCCAAAAGGGGATCTTAAAGGGGCTACAAACTATTCTCTAGGTTCCCTTCAACTCCCTGAAATCCTCCTAGTACCCGTTCATCACTTTCCTACCAAAAACTCCCCTTCAAACCTTTTGGGGAAATTTCGCTTGGGCCTACTGGCTTGTTTACTCCGGCTTCAGGACTCTGTCCCTTTACCCCCAAAGGGGGCCCGACCCGTGGAAGGGTGTCTTACCCCTTTCCCTTTTTTCCCCCCCAAAACCATTGTTTTGTGTTTGTTTCTTTATTTTGCTTTGTTGCTTTTTTGTTTAAAATAAAAGGAAAACATGGTTTCTTGACTAGACTGTATTATTTTGAAATCGCTACCCTTGGGTCATCTTTTCTTAACTGAAACTCCACCCCCGGGAATTTTTTCCCTTTTGATTGGTATTTTCAGGAGTTTTGTACAAATTTTTGCTAATGTGAATGTTTACTTATTGACTTTTAAAAAATTTTAAATTTTTTAAGCAAAGTGAATTTAAATTTCTGAAACCTAATAAAATATGTTAAAAAAAAAAAAAAAAAAAAAGGTCTGGGGGGTTTCCAGGCATGGACCCAAAATCTCTGGTTTTTTTTCCCCTTTTCCCTTTTTGTTATCACCCTTTTCTTTAAGGCAAGGGGCCCATCATGCGGAAAAGGCATTGTTGATCACCAAACTGCTCTTGGAGGACATTCTGGGAGAAGTTGCTCTTGGAGGACATTCTGGTACCATTCTTTATTCATGGATGTGTTTTTAGGCAAGACTGTTAGAGCCGATTCCCTTGGCTGAGAAGCAACCCCACACATGAATGGTTTCTGGATGCTTTACAGTTGGCATGAGACAAGACTGGTGGTATCAGCTCACCTTGTCTTCTCCGAACAAGCTGTTTTCCAGATGTTCCAAGCATTCGAAAGGGATTCATCAAAGAAAATGACTTTACCCCCAGTCCTCAGCAGTTCACTCTCCCTGTACCTTGGCAGAATATCAGTCTGTCCCTGATGTTTTTTTCTGGAAAGAAGTGGCTTCTTTGCTGCCCTCCTTGACACCAGGCCTTGCTCCATGAGTCTCCGCCTCACAGTACGTGCAGATGCACTCACACCTGCCTGCTGCCATTCCTGAGCAAGCTCTGCACTGCTGGTAGCCCGATTCCGAAGCTGAAACACTTTTAAGAGACGGTCCTGGCGCTTGCTGGTCTTTCTTGGGCGCCCTGGAGCCTTTTTGGCAACAATGGAACATCTCTCCTTGAATTCCTTGATGATGCGATAGATTGTTGACTGAGGTGCAATCTTTCTAGCTGCGATAGTCTTCCCTGTTAGGCCAGTTTTGTGCAGTGCAATGATGACTGCACATGTTTTTTAGAGATAACCATGGTTAAACAGAAGAGAAACAATGATGCCAAGCACCAGCCTCCTTTTAAAGTGTCCAGTGCTGTGATTCTTACTTAATCATGACAGATTGATCTCCAGTCCTGTCTTCATCAACACCCACACCTGTGTTAATGGAGCAATCACTGAAACGATGTTAGCTGGTCCTTTTAAGGCAGGCCTGCAATGAAGTTGAAATGTGTTTTGGAGGAAAAAGTTCATTTTCTAGGCAACTATTGACTTTGCAATTAATTGCTGTTAAGCTGATCAAATCTTTATAACATTCTGGAGTACATGCAAATTGCCATTATAAAACCTGATGCAGTAGACTTTGTAAAAATTAACATTTGTATCATTCTCAAAACTTTTGGCCATGACTGTACATGAAAAATGTTTGAGGTTCTTAGTTCACATTCTTGATCAAAACTGTTTAAGCCCATCTGCCAATCAGCAAGGCGACCTCAATACAGGTGGGAACCTACTCTCTTAGTGCCTGTTCAGACCTCTACATTTCAGGAAGAGTGTTTACTGCAGGGATTTGAACCTAGGACCTATATGCTGAAAGGCACAAGTGCTAACGACTCATTGTAGCTAATGTGAACTAAGAACCTCAAAATTTTTTCATGTATTCTAAGTGGAAAAAATGCTTTTCCAAAAATCCCTATGTGCCTTTTGATTGTTTTAGTGCTAGTAGTGTGCTGCCGATATTGGATTGTGTTTGCCAAAGCAACAGACAACACAAACTCTGTTTAGTTTGATCCTGCCATCATGCTCCCTTCTACTTGTCCTTTACTTTTGGATAACTTACCACAAGTAAGTTAAGTGGAGAAGAAATGAGACTATAAGGGTAAGTTCACATGATGGTTTTAAATGAGGGAGTCAATACGGATTCCGTGTTGGATGCCTCATTAAAATCCATGTGCATTCCGAGAGCCATTCTCATGAATGGCCAGTCTATGCTGCAGTTCACAGTGAAATCCAGCGCGGATTTTCCATCCGTAGGGCGGAACAAAAAAAAACAAAAAAATTTAAACAGGTCCATTTGCTCATTCTTTTGAGCATTCTTCCACAGGCAGGGGGTATGCAGGTTAGTCCTTTTGATATGGGGTTAACCCTTGTTCAGACTAGAGGCGGAAAACTCCCCCTTGTTTAAAGGGGTTTTACCACAACAGAAAATGATAGCATGTTGGAAGGGGGACGGGTCCCCGAAAGTCACAGCACAGACTGAAGAGCTGGTGGCCCATGTGCACAGCTCTCCATTCTGTTCTATGGGAGTCCTGAGCAGAGCCATACACACCACTCGGCTGTACTTGGAATCCCCATAGAACAGAATGAAGAGTAACTGTGCAAGGTGGACAGCCCTTCAGTTGGCAAGGTTACTTTCGATGGCCCGTTCCGGAGACAGGAGCGGGTGCCAGATGTGGGACATGCACCCATCAGACAATAAAAGCATATCCTAGTGATATGACATCATTTTCTATCATGGTAAAACCCTGTTAAAGAGTACCTATCCCCTCCACACAAACATTTATAGTAGATGAAATTATAAAAAGTTTCTCTAATACAAGTCATTAGCAAATCAGAGGATTTACCTCAGTGTTCCAGAAAAACAGGTTTTACTTTCTATTTGTCAGTCAGAGATCATTATCCAATAGGATTTCTTCTGTGAGAGATACCAACTGTGCAGGAGGAGCTGAGGACACAGCTGCTTGTAAAGGGTTAACCTGAGTCTCTCATTGTACATACAGAGTAGCAGGCACAGCACACTGAGGACATAGTGTGACAGGGTTTACCTGTTGCTTCAGCCTCTTCCTCCATAGCAAACAGGCATCTATATTACACGGCTGCTAGTGTACACATGATGTAGACTTCCAGGCTACTCTAACAGTGGACTCTTTCAGCTCAGAAGCAGTTAAGTTTCAAAGAGCTGTCAACATAGTGATCCATCATACCATCAGGTGCCGACTGTCTTAGCGGGCCAGTGCTTTTAAAAAAAAAAAAAAAAAAAAAAAAACTGAATTACACGAGAGATGCTTTGATTTTCCTAATGAAGCATATTTAAAGAAGTGTTTGCATTTAAGTATCCTGTTACTTCATGAGGTTTCCCTGGAGGTGCTAGGTCCTCTTTAAATTAAAATCTTTGGCAGAAATCCGAATTGTAGATTGGGGTTTCTGCCAAGGAAACCACATAGGAATTTTTAGTCTGACCTGTGAACTCAGTTCATGACTGCAGGATTATATTAATATAATGCTGTTACCATGGAGACACATGTACTGCAGAAAGAAATCAATAAGAAATTTTTAATTAAAGAATACCTACAATTTTTATGAATTTTGGACGTCACAAGTTGAAATCCTAGTGAGTACGGCTGCAGATTTCCCCAACAGTCACGAAGATAAAAAGGCAGACACACCCGTTCTTCCTGTCTGTCTGGCTCACCCTGTTCAGTTGAGCATGTGGTGTACAGTCTCAGATTTTTTCTGAATCCCTATCCGCTCTCACTCGGCTCTCCTTGGAAAGCCGAAAAGCAAAGAAAAATACTGCTCAGCAGAAAGCTTTGCCCCTTCGTTTTAGCAAATGTTGGGTGTCTTTACACCTGGACCCCTACCCACTGAAACTTCTGACTTACTGTAGGTCACTATAACATATCAGAAGTTTGTTAAAGGGGTTGTCTCGCTACAATGATTGGGTTTTAATTAAAAGATCTTTAAAAAACAAGCAGCTTTGCAATATATGTTCATTACAAATGTCCTACTGATTTTAAACTAGCCCTGTTAGTAGTACTACATCAGCTTCTCAAGTTTCTATAGCACCCGACCTGTTGATCCTTATCTAACTGGCTGTCAGGTTGTATGACTCATCACCTTTGAAGACAGGGCAGAGCAGAGAGCCCCCCCCACACAGAATCTTCTGTAGTGGGGGGGGGAGGGATCTCTGGGTTCTATGTCCATGCTGCCTGATTAACCCTGTGGTGTGCCTGCTTCCCCCCTGCTCTCTACACAGATAGATGTGACAGCAGGACCCTGTGTGTTAAATATAAACATGATTGTCTGTGGGCTTAACTATAATAATACTAAAACAATCAGGAGGGTTGTGAACAGTTCATTTCTGTGCTGTACTAGGGACACATAAAACATTCCCAGCTGCTCTGTGTCTGTTCTGAGAGGGTCTGTTTGGTTGTGGAGATTGTATCTAAGCAAGGGGATAGGAAAAACTTGCATCCCTCTGTTGCTATTAGCAATCATGACCTCTCCACACTCATAGATCAGCCCTAATAAAAGCTGATCTAGAGCCTGCAGAATTCTAGGCCGCCCCACACAGGGTTTAACTCTGGCAGCAATCCCCCTGCCCCCCCCCCCCTGTAAAAGTTACTGAGGAGAGCTGCCTGTGTGCTGGGGGAGGGGAGGGGAAGAGGCCCGACAAGCTAGCACGCCCCTCAATTCAACTCCCAGCCACAGACAGAGGCTGAAAGCTTTTAGACAACTCCTTTAAAGGCCTATTGTAAAATTGCTTCATTTCTCATTTTGGAAACATTGCAGTTTGTGATGATGGACATAGTCTTTTGAAGGTATGGGTGCAAGAGGGAAAAGTCCATGCCAGAACTGGAAATCTATGGAATAGCTGCCCCAGGAGCAGGCACAGCAGGAACAGGTAAGGGTTCAAGAGAGGCTTATATAACCTTTAACTACTTAATAATGCTATAAAATGTCAAGATCCAGTCTGATGGCAATTTTGGAATCCAGAAAAAAAAAAAATTCTTTTAGGTTCCTACCTTATGGGTTCCAAAGTTTATCAGTGGGGAAAATAAGGCTTAAAAATTACCCTGACCCCTCCCTTCATCCACATCTTGGTTGAACTGAATGAAAATAAGTAAATATTGAAAAAAGGGACATAAGTGGAAGTCTTGACAAATTATTTATGTTCCACAGTGCCCTTGTAGAAATACCAGGTACTTTGCCTCTACTAGGAGACCTATGGCCTCCTTTAGGGTATGCTCACACGGCATAATGTGTTGCGCACAGAAACGCGCCAAAATACACTTGCTGCTGAAAGTACCCGCTGGCCAGTGCGTACTTTGAATAACACCATGGCCCTTCCTCCTATTAGCTTAGTATTTCTCTGTGCTTAAGCACCTCAAAGTAGTGACATGTCGGGTACACAGTACACGCCGGGAAATACAAGCATTTTACATAGCACTCAAAGAGTACTATGATTATACTGTTTTTGCCCTCAACGGTGCTAAAACAGCAGGCTTAAAACAGTGCTCTCATAACAGAGACCATTTACAATGATTATGATAGATTCCATCTTAAAAATTACACTACAAAAAATAAAGGAAACGCTACACATCCTAGATCTCAATTAATGAAATATTCCAGTTGCAATTCTTTATTCATTCATAGTGGAATGTGTTGAAAACAATAAAAGATTAAAATGATCAAATCAAAATTAATATGCCAGGGAGGTCTGGTTTTGGAATGAAACTCAAAGTCATAGTGGAAAATCAAATTTCAGGCTGATCCAACTTCAGTGGAAATGCCTCAAGACAAGGAAATGAGGCTCAGTAGTGTGTTTGGCCTCCACGTGCCGGTATGATGTCCCTACAATGCCTGGGCATCTTCCTGATAAAGCAACTGATATTCTCCTGAGGGATATCCTCCCAGGCCTGGATTAAAGCATCGATTAACTCCTGGACAGTCTGTGGGGCAACATGGCGTTGGTAGATGGAATGGGACATGATGTCCCAGATGTGCTGGGGAAAGGGCAGGACAGTCCATCATGCAGGAACTGCTGACACACTTCGGCCACATGAGGCCCACTGCTACTGCATATGGACTCCCAAGGGGTCTGAGGATCTCATACCCGTACATAATGGCAGTCAGAAAATGGAGGCTGTGTGGCCCTCCAAAGAGATGCCTCCCCACACCATTACTGACCCACTGCCAAACGGTTATGCTGGAGGATATTGCAGGCATCTCCTGACCCTGTCACGTGCTCAGTGTGAACCTGCTCTCATCTGTGAAGTGTGCCAATGTCGAATCTGCCAATCTTGGTGTTCTCTGGCAAATGCACAACACCGATTGGTGGACGTCAGGTCCTCATACGACCCTCATGGAGTCTGTTTCTAACAGTTTGAAGAGACATATGGATATTTATGGCCTGGCACTGCTTCTCCTTGCACAAAGGAGGTGGTAGCAGTCCTGCTGCTGGGTTGTTGCTCTCATACGACCCCTCCACATCTCCTGGTGTACTGGTCTGTCTCCTGGTATCTGCTCCATGCTCTAGACACTTCTGACAGACACTGCTAACCTTCTTGCCACAACTTACATTAATGTGCCATCCTGGATGAGCTGCACTACCTGAGCAACTTCTGTGGGTTGTTGGCACCGCCTCATGCTACCAATAGGGGTGAGAGCAATGACAAAATGCAAAGGTGACCAAAACAGCCAAAAAGGATGACAAAAGAAAAATAGTCTGTGGTCACTACCTGCAGAACCATTCCTTTATAGGGGTTGTCTTGCTAATTGCCTATCATCTCGACCTGTTGTCCATTTGCACAACAGCTGGAGAAATTGATTCACAATCAGTGTTGATTCATAACTGACAGGTTTGAATTCCAAAAATGTGATTTTACTTAGAGTTTCATAGTATTTTTTAAGGGGGACATTTATGAATCACTGCGACTTTTTTTAACTTGGGGGCCGGCACTCCATTCTAAATAGATTAGAAGAGTATAAATCGACAGTAGAAGTTTTTTGGGCTTACATAGAGTTTAATGCGCCAAATTTTGGGGCCCTTACACTCTTTGCCCCTACAATTGGCGTTACTCATAATGGAAAACAGGTTTTTATTCACAAACTATGTCGATTTGACGATTAGACTTACAATTAGTATTCTTTAATGTGTTTCCCTTTAAACGTTTCTTTGAGTTTCATTGTTAAAAATTTATATTCCCATATAAGAATGGAGTAGGGGCCTAGCAACAATTATACATGGTAGTGTGACCTACCATAAAAGTGCGTCTAGGAGTAAGTAGTCTGTGACTGAAGCATGAACTCGGGGTGATCCTCTTCTACCCGCCAGATCTTTGAAGCATAACCTCTGAAGTAATACAATGATGTAAAGCACCAATAGTAATATTCAACCATGCAGCCTAGCCAGTGTTTAGACAAGTAAAAAACCCTTCATCAATAAAGAAAGTAACTAATTGAATCCAGAGTCAGCTGTCTTTAGGGAGCAGTCTGTGGTATTTGCCCTCAGGCAATGCACCAACCAGTCCGTTTGTACAATCACACTTTGGGGTATGTTCACATGGCGTAATTGTAAACATAATTGCGCACGTATTCCACCACGTATTGCACTTTATATGCGGCGAAATGCGCACCGCAATTATGGTAATTCATAGCTCTCATAGAGGACTATAAATTACGCGATGTCTCTCCGGGCGTACAATACAATCGTATTGTATGCCGGAGGAGAAAAGTGACATGTCAATGGTTAGCGGCGCTTACACGCTGCTGACAATGCATGTCAATAGGGCCGGCCAGGTGCCCACTCCCCCCCCCCTGCTTTGGAATTCTGCGCTGATCAGCACATGCTTCCAAAAAACCCGGTGTATTTCGGTGCGTACCATGAGTGCCCCAATACGCCATGTGAACATACCCTTATACTGCTCAAAAAAACTGAAAGAGGAGCTCTGATTGGTTGCTACGGGCAACAAAGAAAGTCTAAACCTAGAAGGTATTCATACATGTGGCCCTAAATGTCTAATTGTTGACAAATCTAAGCAGCAACAACAACGAACGCCCTAAAAATAGATAAATGGGTATAGAGCAAACCCACAGATAGTGTGCCTGGTAATATAGAGGAATACAAATTATAAAACAAATGAAAATATATATATAAAAAGAAAAATCCAGCAGCACTATCTTCCAGATCGAAAATCGAGCGGGGTGCCAGCAAACAGACAAGACCGGCTTAAGGGCTTCACCATCCATAAATTTCAAAAAACGTTGCAGCACTCATCAGGTAACGGTGAAAAAAATCAAGTGTTTATTCCAACATGTTAGCAGACGACGTTTCGGCTCTCTAACATGTTGGAATAAACACTTGATTTTTTCACCGTTACCTGCTGAGTGCTGCAACATTTTTTGGAATATATATATATATATATATATATATATATATATTATATAATAAATATATATATATATATATATATATGCCAAAAATAATGAGCCAAGCTATACTAGAACGCAACTTTTAATAAGATAGTTGAAAATGGACAAGGGCAATTAAAGCCTAAACAATCCATACAGAGGCTTATACCTTCCAAGAGGCTGCCTATTCAAAAAGCAGCGTAGTTGCCCCGATAGGGGCGGCCCCACACAAGAACCTAAGCTGCACCAAACACTAGTCATTCATATAGTATATAGATTTGGAATTGTTTTCTAATTGTTAAACACCCACACCTATTGGGAGAACAGGACACCCCTGACCCTCACTTTGGCAGTCACCACATCCACATAAAGAATATACAGCTGGCTGTTCATGCTCATGTCTACCTCCAGGGAAGCAGCCGAGCCTGATGAGACCCCTCTATCTATAAGACAGTTTCAGCAAATTCTATGTATATATCATAAATACAGAAGATGGAACAACCCTTTTAAGATCAGCTCCATACTGACATAGAGTCAGCGCTGCTGTATGTTTGACCTGACACATTGCACAATTAAGGCCATGTTCACACGGCTTAAAATTGGATGTATTTCAGTCCGTAATTACGCGCCAGAGTGCGCAAATTACGGCGGGAATACGTCCCAGTCATTACGGTAATGCACAGTTCTCATCGAGAACTATGGATTACACCTCCTCTCCCTGCTCGGCGAATCCGCCAGGCAGGGAGATAAGTGACATGTGAATTACCAGCGGAGTATACGCGCCGCTAGTAATGATAGTCTATGGGCCGGTGAGGTGCCAGTCCCCCGCCCCCGTCCACACGGCGTAATTGCAGGGCGTATTTACTCCCTGCATTTAAGCCGTGTGAACCCAGCCTAACAGGAAGTACACTCCCGTGAGTATATGTTTATATTGGCTGTGTGACAAACGTGCAAAACTTAGTTCTTTCAAGTCAGCATGTATAGCAACCCGACATTTACAGGACTGGCCAACCCTACTGCCTCCCAAGAGCCATGTGATGATATCAGTCCTCTGTGGATAGAAGCACTCAGGGATAATGAGTTTGATGGCATTGTACTTTACTAGACAAGAATCTTGATCTTTTTATACAAGTAGAAGAAAATCCATCATTTTTTAACGCTTCTCCCCCCGAAACCTACCACCACCACTGGATTGGTAGGTTTATACATGGGTCCACGTAACCAATGTTGTTGATTATGCACTGACCATAACTAGGAGAACAAAATGTTAATTGCTGACACGCTGTAAGCTAATGCGATGCCAGGTATCCTCTAGAGTGTCCTGGCTATGCAGCCTCTTCTGCTCCTCCATTCTGATCTTGAGAGATCACTCTAGTGAACTCCTGCATGATTCCTGCTAGAGCTGTCACTCAATAGCACATGGAAAGGGTTAAAGGGATATACCTGTCTCACTGATGGGCTTTTAACATGTAGGCAAAACGAATATCAAAGACATTGCTATTTGCTTCTCTTCTGAATTACAGCAATTCCTATCTCTTGCTTTTGCACACAAGCTTCCCTAGTTACCCGCTACCTCTCTCTGCCCTAACAGGCTGCAGCAGTGCCCAGGATGGTGAGGTCACTCCATGCTGTTTTTGACCTGCAGGATGGTGCTTGTTTAACTTAATGGCGACCCTTAACCCTTTAGAGCTCTGTAGCTTTGTGCAATACCAACCTCTTGCACTCATGTTACTGTAACAGGCTCAGCTAGGAACAACAGAGCTGGTATGCCAATCACTTCTATAGAACCACCTACAGCCTGATGAGAAGGTTTGAGCCTGAAGCTGGCTGGGGCTCTGTAAAATAGCATGGTGAGAAAACCCCTTTAGGAAGGGTTTATGGCAAAAAGTCAGGACACTTCCCTGCCTGGTGGATGAACATTTTTAGGTAAGGACTTGACAAAAAACTCAGTTTTATGAACAGTTTTAGGATTTGTTTTTTTTATGCTATGATGTGGCCCTAGCCTTAGGCTGAATGAACATGCGTGTTGAGCTGTGACTTACCACCCATCCTAATGCACGTACTCCATTCCAGGGTGGCTTGTGCTAAAGAAGCAGCACGGCAGACATTTTTATTACCCCCTAATGGTTATCCCCAACACAAAACAAGCAATTTTTGTTAAATAAAGGTATTTAGGATTTCATTCTTACTTTTACGTATTCTATTTCATTCCCTGAGAACCCCTTTAGCACAGAATAAATAAAATGAACACATTTCAAATTCTACTGAATCTTTGCAAACAAAATTATATCCCAACCTTCTCAGCTCCTCCTCTAGAATATGATACCTGCAGATCAGATAGCATGGTCACTGTGATCAGTTTCCTTTAAACTTGCATTCTCATCGGCTTTTTAGTGTCATTAATGATTTAGGGACAGAAAGGGCTCCAAATTGGTAATCGATTTCTTTTTGGCATACCATAGTAGATGCCAAAGCATGGGCAAGGTGGTATGGGCACCATAGAAAACCTTTTATCCCGAACTGACGAAAGCAGACAACACAGATAGCTGCTTGCCATACTTCTCTGTATTGTAGTTTTACATACCTTTTGCTTCCTGCGTTCTGTCCCAAGGGAATCAAGGTCGAAGGATTCAGCACCTCGGCTTCCCCATGCACACAACCCTGGACGCTGGATACATGGAAACGGTTCAGGGCTGAAACCAAAAGAAAATGTTACTACAATGTATGGAGCCGAAGTCTTGTGGGATATAGTCACCAACGGGAAACCTGAAATACCAGCAACTCTTATTAAGCATAAAAACGAGTTCCTTTATTGTCAATGGCAGTAACCCAAACGTGAAGTTGTGTGCAAAAGTCACAAAAACTAACGCGTTTCAAGTCCTAAAGACTCTTACCTATTTATTTACCTGCGCCATGAAACCATGTCCGTTTGATATGACCAAGAGACAAGTCTGCAGGTCACCAGCGCCTGAGGGATTAGGCGCTTGTGTGAGCGTTGCCCCAAAATAGGTGGTACCACCCAGTTTGAAGACGGTACTGTCCAGTTTGTGGGCATTCCCGGGCAGTTCGGGATTGATTTTAGGACTCATATCCTGCCAAGTTGTGCAGGTCTGCACTAGATAGAAACATGAGTGTTTCTATGCATTGATAAGAAGCAAGCAAATTTGAAAATTGGGTGGAACTGAAACACAAAGGGGGCTCAGGGAAATTGAAGAATTATTTCCATCTCTTAGCTTACCGACTGTACTGACTGCAGCAGGATTCTACCCTCTCTTTTATAAGGGTATGTTCACACGGCGTAAATGCGGCGCGCATTTAGCCGCGTATTTGCGCTTCATATGTGCCGCAATTACGGTAATTCATAGCTCTCATAGGGAACTATGAATTACATCTTGTCTCCCTGGGCGTACAATACGATCATATCGTATGCCGGGGGAGAAAAGTGACATGTCAATTGTTCGTGGCGCTTGGAAGTACGCACTGATGAAGTAGCGCGTGCTTCTAAAACACCTGGCGTATTGCAGCACGTACAGTACACGCGCCAATATGCCATGTGAACATATCCTAAAGGTTCTGATCACAGCCAAGCAAGTGCGCTCAGATGTATTCAGAACTCCCAAAGAAATGAATGGAGAAAGCTGCTCAAGCACAACTACTGCTCCATTCTCTGTAGGCGACAGCTCAGGAGTTAGGAGATGGGCATACTTTTAGGGTGCGTGCCCACGGGACTGACAACGTACCGGTTGGATTATGCAACCAATATTTTGTCGTTTTTTGAAAGTAAATGGGAACAGTTTCTGGCCGTGGTTTGCGGATTCCGTTGTCCCCCTTTACTTTGAACAGTTCATGTTCCGCCCGAAAACCGCGGGAAAAATTAACATGTTCTGAGTTTTTTAGACGGTCGGATTTGCCGTCAGAAAATTCGAACCGTGTATACCACAGCTTTTATCTTCTCTTAAATTCTATGAGGAGGGTTGACAATTTACAGACGGTTTTCAAATCCGAAAACCATCTGAAATCTGACTGAGAGCCAGTGCCGTGTGGACGGACCCCAACAACCGCTGTAGGCCAGTTTTCTGGTGTCCAAATGTTGCAATGTTTGTGCACATCACATTCAGGGAAGAATTGTGACTTTTTAAAGTTTTCACATCACTCGTCAAATTTCAAAAAAAGACAGGAAAAGGCGGGGCTTGGTGGGAGTGGGTGGAGCATCTGACAATCAATGCCAAAAACTGGTGTAATTATAATAGAAATCTAAACTTGGAAGGGAGAGGCATGAACCGCAGATCCTCACACTATACGTTTATCTAATGCTTTTCAGAAAAAATTATTATAAAAAATGAACAGGAGGTTCTTCGTATACTTTTTAATCAAAACATATTTGCCCATTTGCCACTTCATGGCGACCTCTATAAAGTGGGTCCCTACGCTAATAGGGGTAACACTGCACGGCGGCCACCACCGCAGCAAAAACCACACAGATTAGTGGCACAGCCCAGTGGCCCAACAGCACCACTGCTGCCTGACCTAGCCCCCGGCTCTGGACTGGGACCAACCCCCCCAGCACAACAGCAATGGCCGCCACAAAAGCAAACCCCCACCACAAAAGGAAAGGTTAACACTGCTCACCTTCCCAGGGCTCCCTGCATGCAGACTGCAAGAAACAGGGCATTAACCCTTATACAGACTACTGCTAATTAAAAACACATGGGCCAAAATGGGGAGGAGTGCTGGTCCATGTATGAAAAAAGATTATTATAATTTTATATTATATAATATATATAATATATATAAAATATATATAATATATTATATATAATATAAATAACAAACTTTGGGAAGGGAGAGGCATGCACCTCACATTCTCACACTATACGTTTATCTAATGCTTCTCAGCAAAAAATTTTGTGGAAATCACATTCGGGCAAGAATTGTGACTTTTTAAAGTTTTCCCATCACTCGTCAAATTTCAAAAAAAGACAGGAAAAGGCGGGGCTTGGTGGGAGGGGTGGAGCCTCTGACAATCAATGCCAAAAACTGGTCTAATTATAATGGAAATCTAAGCCAGCATGTATACATGACAAAACCGGAGCTCTGGAACGTTGGTAATGGGAGAGGTAAGTATGGGTTAATTTTCCATTTTAGCACAGTGGGAGACGGTGGAAAGGTTTTTGAAAGTTTTGAGCTATCGAAGTCTGTTTTTAATTTTTTTGTTTGTTTTTTAAAAACATTGGGCCCCCAATAAGGATAGAAAAAGACCGCAGAGGGCATTTTTATAAAAAAAAAATTTTAAATTATTATTGCCGGTTTCCCACGTTATTGAGACTGATACATTAGCAACAGTTAGGCTATGTCTCCACTCCACAGGATTACGATCGTATCTTCGGTGCTTTTAGTTTTTTTTAAAGCGCAGAAGATACGATCGTTCCTGCAGCCCCATAGGCTGCTTGTCTTCTGTTGTATAATACGCTGGCGCTTTTAGTTTTCTTGCCGACTTCCCATACAATTGTATAGGTGACGGCAAAAAAAAAAAGATAAGCGACCATGGTTTTTGTACAAAGGGCGACAAAAACTGCAGGCCTGCGTTGGAAAAAAAAAAACGGATGCTTTCAGGCCGTTTTTTGTCCAATGCAATGTAGACATAGCCTTACAGAGGGAATACAGCACCCAGCACTGACTGCATAGCTGATTTTGGTAGTGCCTATGTGTGAGGTACAGTACTACACATACAGTACTCTACCTACCTGTGCCATTTATTTTTACTGAATAAGAGCTGACTGTATATCAGGAAATACAAACAGAGCACCCACTGCAGTAATAACAGTGTAAACTTTAATGACAATTGACTTCGTTTCGAGCACCATTTTGAACTACCAAGTAGAACACCCCTGAGGTAATACTATGCAGAATGTGATGTCACAAAGTGGGACTGGATTTCCACAAATCAAAAAGCAGCACCGCCCAACCAGAACCATCCATCATTATGAGGTCATAAAAGAAGTTTAGGTTTCCACCAATCAAAAAGCAGCCCTGCCTAAATAGACCCACCCATGAGGTAACAGTCACATTGACTGTGAGGTCATAAAGCTGACCTTTTTCCACCAAACAGACAGCAGCCCTACTCTGCACTTCCAACCAATCAGAGAGCAGCAGTGGGTATAAATAGCAGCAGAGGGCTCCCAGCTCATCCTTTGGTTATTGTCCTATGCAGTAGCCATGTCAGATAGAGAAAGTCGCAGAGGAATGAGCAGAGCCGCAGCCAGAAGCAGCAGGACATCCAGAGCTGGCCTGAAGTTTCCAGTTGGCCGTTTACACTGCTTTCTGAGGAGAGGGAATTATGGCCGCCGCTTCAGTGCTGACGCTCCAGTGTTCCTGGCCGCTGTGTTGGAGTATATGACTGCGGAGATCCTGTTCTCTGCTGGGTTCCAGGCCCGGTATCAGAACAGACACCGCATTATACCTCTCACTTACACTGGCAATGCGTGATAAATGTGGAGATGGACGAACTGCTGCAAAATGTCACCATAGCGCAGGGGGCGCCGTGCCAAAAAACCCAGGCCCGGCCCCAATGCCACGTCCAGATCGATCATCAGCTTACAGACCTCTAAAGGCCTCTTATTGACCCAAAGGCCCTTTTAAGGGCCACCCACAAGTGTCAAAGAAAGAGCTAATATCTATGTTACTGTGTCTGTCTTATAGATGAATGTTTAAAGAGAATCTGCGACGTCCTCCTAAAAAGGACCAGTCAGCTTGTTCCTGCTACCCAAACCAGGGCAAGCCCGAAATAGCTGCAGGTGTACTTGTCACAGTGGTAAGGTATATTTTACCCTGAAATACTACAGCATTTCACAGCAAGACATGCCATGAAACTGAGCAGGCTACATGGCTGGAGAGGAGTCCCATGTGCATCTCTCCTCGCTCAGCGGGTTGTTACCATGAGGTAAAATCCCCTGCACTGGCCGCTTGCAGCCTGCTGTGAGATGATGTGCATGTGAACGTGGAGGGCGGCACTTGTGGACATCCTCCCCATTCACTTCTATGGGAGCTTCGGACCCTAGCCGGGCGCGCACATGTTACATTCAGAAGATCCCATAGAAGTGAATGAGGAGGACAACCTCAAGCGCCACCTTCCACATTCTCATGCACTGTGGGCTCACAGCTAGATGCAAGCGGCCAGTGCCGGAGACTTTACCTCATGGTAAAACGCTTGCTCCCACCACAGACTTTGTAATAAGATATCGCATCAAAGTCTAAAAGGTGCAGGTCCTGCCCAAAATGTCAGCTCAGAATGGAAAGCCACAAGATGGAAGTTTCAAGTACAGGTCTTGTTTGCTTGTGCTCGGAACTCCAACAGATCAGCGTTGACCGCAATTGTGACCGGCTCTCCTCTCTGTGCAGACGCTTTCAGGGGCCTGTTCCTGAAATAGGTGCAGGTCCTAGAGGTGGGACAGGCACCAATCAGACTTTGATGGTGTATCCTAGCAAACTGCCATCAAAGTCTATGGTGGGATCACCCCTTTAACCAATAGGTCTCTCCATACACACACAGGGGATAGACCTAACAGTTAAGCTGATTAGGTAGTGGTCGCACATCAGACTTGTCTCCTCTGGCTGGTGCACCTAGCTCAGTTATACTGTGAAACACCCGAGTATTTCAGGGTAAAACACACCTTACTGCGACAAGGAAACCTGCAGCCATTTCAAGCTGGTTCGGGTAAAATGTACGAACTGACAGGTTCCCTTTTAAGAAAAATCAGCTGCCATCATTTACGGATGGCCACTGCTCCACTGATTAAAGGGGCTTTGCTATCAAACTTTAATGAAATATGGCTAGGATATGCCATCAATGTCAGAGAGGTGCGAGTTGCAGAACGAGCCCCCAAAACGTATTTTTCGGAATGAAAAAATGGCAGTGCATGGGAGGCCCAAGGTCAGGATCCTCATCTCTTGGCCAGAGTGGTAAGTGGTTATAAAGAGCGTCTCTCACTCTGGAGGACTTGCCTGTCCTATTTCACACAGACAATCCAATGATATGAATGGGCTCTGTGTAATACTATATTTCACTTGTGGTGGCGCAGCAGGGAAACTGAAGGGGCCGTTCACACAGTGTTTTTGGATCCGACTTTGGATCCAAAAATCGCATCCAAAAATGCGTTGTATCCAACACGCAGCTGCATGTTTATATGCAGCAGGATCGCACCCTATAGTTTGTTATAGGGCTCCTGCTGCATATTTCGGACCAAGAATTGACATGTCAATTTTTGGAACGGATCCGAAAGACGCAATGAGACGCATCGGTGATCACTCGTGTAAATGCCGATGCCTGTTTCATGTTAAAAGCAATGTAAATCACACTGCTATTTATTAGATACGTGTTTTGGTCCATTTAGGGTCCGGCAGACGGATCCAAACATGTATCTAAAAGCGTATGTTACACGGAGTAAAACACGGCGTGTGAACATACCCTTACTGCCAAGCTCTTCCGCAGATTACGGCTAGCTGCTACAGGTTCCAGCAGGAGAACACTTTATGATCAGCATCCGTCATGGGAGTCTTCTAACCAAAAGCGGAGAACCCCTTTAACTATAAAAACACATGCATTTTTAATAATGCATGTGTTTTTACTGCATTTTTTTTTAAATGCATCAAAAAAGCAATGTGTTAACCCAGCCTCAGTGTCTGACTGCACAAAAGGCTCCTGGCTGAGACCACGTTGTGCCTTTCACCAGTTCCCTTAAAGGGGTTGTCTCACTACAGGGATTGCTTTTTATGTTAAAGAACTTGCAAAAACAAGTCACTTTGCAATATATGTCCATTAACAGTGTCCTACCTGTTCCTAGATATCCCCTCTTGTATGGGCTGCATCAGCTCCTCAGGCTGCTATAGCTACAGACCTGTTCGATCTCTCCCAATAGGCTGCCAGCGTTATAGCTACAGACCTGGTGTCCTCAGCAGTTCATCATTGCAGGTCAGTAAACACTGAATTCAAAAATAAAACAGGGCTGAGGTAAGATGAGTCGATGTAGTGAGACAACCCCTTTAATAGCCATGCCAGGAGCTTGCAAATCAAGTTTGAAGACACCACAATAGTTTCTAAACTAGATTGATGGTGGACGGGTTCTTTTTAATTTCATTCTATAAAGTTGAACAACTACTTTAACTATGTTCCTGGTAACAGCAGACTGCAGAGTCCCCATACACAGGAGATGGTATATGGTGATACAGAGAGACCAGTCAGGTTATTATGACCAGCAGCTAATATCCAGAGAAATGGCCATATGCCGCACAGACAGCAGCTAGACGGGCTGGGAGTGACTCAGGAAGGTCCTGGTAGGTGGTCACAGGTATCTGCAGCCGACTACATCCCACAGCTGCTGGAAGGACCATAGAGCCAACACCTACATTCAGGTGGTCCCACAAATGTTCAAATGGGTTCAGGTCTGGGGAATCAGAGGCCAGGGTAGTACTTGGAAGTCTTGGTCATGTTCTTCCAACCAATTTCGGGCATTTCTAGTTATGTGACATGTCACATTGTCTTGCTGGAAGGTCTCATCTGCCCAAGGGAAGACAGTATGTATGGGTGTACTTGATCTGTAAGAATGGAATCATACCCAAATCGGTTGAAGAGAGCCTTCCACATGGATGAGTGTCGCAGGGAAAGCCATAAAAACATTTTCCAGATCATAATGCTGCCATCAGCAGCTTGTGTCCCTCCAGCAATGGTTGCAGGGTGTTTGTTCTCTGATGTTTCTCGTCTGACCCACCAACCTCAATACATTCAATGAAGCAGAAGATACGACTCATTGAAGAAGGCAACCCAAATCCAATTCTGATACTGCCGTGAAAATGTCTTTTCTGCCAATTTGACCTAGTTAGCAGAGGTGCAGTGACCATCCGTCTTCTTCGGAGCCCCATACGCAGTATGTAATGTGATTTACTCACAGGTCTCCTCACCCCTGGTTCATTTTAGTGGTGAGCTGCTCCACTGTAGCATGTTGGTTGCCCTTCATGCACCTTTATAGTCGACGTTGGCCTCTCACATCAATGGCATGTGATGCTTCACAGATTCCACGTCACTTACTCGCAATGTTGCCATTTGTTCACTCGCTATCCACGTTCACCACTGCAGCACGTAAACAGTTCATAAACTGCACAGAGTTCAGAAATGCCACCACCCTTGGACGAAAGCCAATAATCATCCTTTTTGCAACTCTGATAAATCTTACAACAATGAGGCATATGTGTGCAGACAGCCTATCACACACCTTTTATACCCACCAAGCCAGCTCACCACAGATCACTTCCTTCATGATCTATGCGCTGCCGATTTCAAAAGTAGGAAGTGGTCATAACAAAGTGACTCGACCATAATACACGCTGAAACTGCATCACAGCAAATCCACGGTGAAAAGATCAAGTTCACGCGGCGTATTTTTCCAGGCGAAAAAAAAATCTGCGTGAAACCCACATCAAAATGCAAATTTTGGAGTGGAGTGCAAATTTTCAATGCGCTATTGACTTTAATGGGAAAAATACACACGGGTTTTGAGTGACAAAGTATGAAGTGATGCAATCAATATTTCCCATGACCTCTGCATGCAGAAAAATACGCATGAAAAAAAGAACACGGATTTACATGGAAATCAATGGGAAGCAGGCGGATTCCAAGCAGATTGTTGTGTGCAGAAAAACACAGCATGTGAACGTCCCCTGGGGTTGCATTGCAAGTATTTTGAAGCGGATTGTAAACCAAAACTAGGGGTCCAACGCCCAGAAGCAGTACAAGCCTTCCAACTCTACTTTTTCTGTCTGCAGGTTTTATTCCTGGTTCTGGCTTACAATCAGCGCTGCAAAATAAGTGTAAAAAAAAAAAAAACAACAGTGTGAATCCAGGATACACTGCAGCAACTGGAAGCAGAGTCCAGGATACCCATCTAGTTCTGTCATGGTGACAGGACGTGATACATCTGTATACTGCACGCTGAGCCTCCACTTATTAGCAGGAATTGGGGCAGTCTCATTTTATGGAGCCCATAAAGTAAAACCTATACTTACCTCTAGGTGAGCCAGCTCCCAACCACGGAGAGATGCGGGTATATTAAAACCATCAAATTCTTTATTATAGAAATTTAAAAATCATGGTTACTATTCACCCAACACGTCACCGATGCATAAGAACCGCTGATGCGTTTCGGAAAATGTCCTTACTCACGCTATGAATAAAGACAGAAGACTGGGGAGATGCGACGCTGGAACCAGGGATCAAAGGAAGGGGAGTATAAGTTTTTTGTTTTAATGGGTTCCCTAGAGCATTATATATATATAAAAAAGAACAAAACGGATCTACATTGAAATCAATGGGACGCAACTGCAGACTGATTCCATGCAGATGGTTGTGTGAAGAAAAACATAGCATGTGACTGTACCCTGGGGTTGCGTTTTATATATATATATTTTTTTTTGACATGGAGAACCTCTTAAAAAAATAAAATACTAGAGTAAACAAACCCTTTAATGACCTTAAAGGGGTTTTGCCGCGATCTCATTTCAGACCTCCTGCATCCAGCTCTTCAGCTCTGTGTGCTCAGAAGGGGGCGTGTGTGATTTGTTTGTATTGCATATCATGTGACCCTGCAGGAAGACCTCACCAGGCCTTTCCTCTCTCTAGTGCAGGCATCCTCAAACTGCGGCCCTCCAGCTGTTGGGAAACTACAACTCCCATCATGCATTTATCTAATCTATAAACTGTGGCATGATGGGAGTTGTAGTTTCCCAACAGCTGGAGGGCCGCAGTTTGAGGATGCCTGCACTAGTGAAAGAAATGACTGTTTATATATTGAATTGCAAGCAGATACTCTGTAGCTCAGAGGTAATGTTTTTGCTTTACAGCACAAGGGTCCTTGGTTCAAATCCCTGCAGAAACTTAACCTGTGGATTTTTTTTTTCTCTTTATCAATGCGCAGACTTGATTGAGGTTTCTTTTTTTTATTTGCACTGTTTGACTTTATTACTAAACTAGTCCAAAGGACAGGAGTAGAATGAAGCACCGGGGTTTGAACACTCAGTAGCTGCCTGAGAGGAGAGGTTTATGTCTGAGGATGTGCGACCGGGATGAGGAGCTCACAGCCCTGGTCGTATCCCCTGGAGATGAGCTGTAAACAATGGATCACTAAAGGAGCAGCTAATCAAAAACAGTGCAGAATTTTTAATAATGATGAATGGTGCAAATGTTTATTTTTTAATTTTCAAACTTCCCACGTCAATATTACTTCGTGGCAAAACCCCTTTAATAACTTTAGTAAGTTCACACGGCAAAGGATTTAAAAACTGTCTGCCAACCATACCCATAGACCTCAACCATACCCATAGACCTCAATAGAGAATCCCAGCTGTAACCTACACAGCTCGGATTTCAAAACCGAAAGCCGTCAAAAAAAAAACCTGGAACATGCACGATCTTTCGCCCAGTTTGTAGGTACTGTTCAATGTTTAGGGGGGACGGCCGAATTCAGAAACTGCAGATTGAAACCGCCACCTAAGGGTATGTTCCCACGCCGTTTTTTGAAGTGTAAATTTCCACTTCAAAATTTAGCTTTAAAAAAAAAAAAAAAAAAAGCATATTTTTGAAAAATCCTATCCCCATTGTCAACTCTGGGGACTTTACAAGCGAAAAACACCTGATGAATGGACGTCACTTATTTTTACGGACGTAATTGCATCCAAAAAAACGGCTCACAATTAGGTCCTGTTCACACGGCGGGTTTGGCCGCGGGTCCAGCCGCGGTTCCCGCGGCCAAACCTCGTCCTAACCTCGCGTCTCCCGATGCGGGTTTGCGGCGCGGGCGCTGGCCGTGGTCTCGGCACGGGTGGGCCGTGGTTTGGGGCACGGCTTGCAGAGAGGGTTTGCCTCCATGCAAATTAATAGGCAGGGGCAAACCGCGCCATGACCCAGCCGCGCACCACCCGCGGTGACACCCGCGACGACGCCAGGAGAGTTCTCACACACGCGCGGCAAGGCCCACGGCGTGTGAATATTAACACGGTTTCCAATAGGAAACCATGTTAATAAACTAGGCGCGATTTGGACACGGTTTTGGTCGCGGAAACCGCATCGGAACCCGCGGCCATGACCGCGGCCAAATCCGTCATGTGAACAGGGCCTTACACTTGTGAAATGTACTTCATGTGAACAACAAGGCATATTTTACATTATAGTCAATGAGGAATGATTTGAAACTTGTCTGAGGATGATTTTGGGCCGTTTTCCAGTGCATAAAATGCGCTAAAAAACGGCCCAAGAACGCAGTGTGAGCATACCCTAAGGCCGTGTTGACACGGCTTATTCCCGACAGATTTGTGCGCCGTATTGAGCGCACAAATCCGCCGTGAATAAGGGGCGGGACGGGGGCGGGCCGAAGCGCGGCGGGCACGCTCCCGGCCCAAAACAAGCATTGGTTTAGGCGCGTCGCAGCTGTAAATAATGTGCATTGTCACTTTCTCCCCGCGGTGGATTCGCCGAGCGGGGGGAGGAGCGACGGATTCCACTGTTCTCAATGAGAGCAGTGGATTACCGTAATTGCTGCAGCGGATTGGCGCCGTACTGAAGCGCAAATCCGGCGCGCAGTACGGCGCCAATACACGGCAGAATAAGCCGTGTGAACGAGGCCTTAGGCTGCGTCCACACGGTTGAGGATAAAATACTGGTCAGATTCTAATTAGAATCCGACAAGTATTCTACACTCAATTTAGTTTTTTTGGTCCTGTTTTTGTTGCAGCTTTTTGCCGCAGTTTTCGTGCGCTCCATTCAGTAGAACAGCAATATAACCCGCCGTTCTCTGGCAGATTGTAAAACATTGGTTTTGAAATCCGACCTCAGAATATCCAAGCTCTGTAGACTAAAGCTCGAATTTTCTATTGAGGTCTATGGGGATTGTTACAGTCTGATTCTTGCATATTCTAAATACTGAATCTGCTTAAAAATCCGACTGTAAACCAGTGCTGTGTACATGTAGTCTAAGGGTATATTCACACGACATCTTCATGGTGTATAGCGTCACTCTGCAATAGGCCGGGTGTTTTAGAAGCACATGCTGGCCAGTGCGTACTTCTAAAACACTCTGTGCCGGCTCCAATAGACTTTCACTCCCTGCCCTTCTCCCCACGTGTAAGCGACGGGAAGAAGTGACATGTCACTTCTTTCTCAAGGTGCATAACACACGTTTAGGCTATGTTCACACGGCTTATTTTGGGACGTATTTCAGTCCGTAATTCGCGCCGTACTGCGCGAATTACGTGCTGAAATACGTCCCAGTCATTACGGTAATCCACAGCTCTCATAGAGAACCATGGATTACGTCTCCTCTCCCTGCTCGCACAATACGGCGAGCGGAGAGAAGTGACATGCTACTTATTCACGGCGTATATGCCTTTTACATTGATTTAAATAGAAAATCCGTGCAGGAGTACTCATGGACCCAACGCGTATCCAACACACAGCTGTGTGTTGGATGCAGTAGGATCGCACCCTATAGTTTAAAATTGGGCTCCTGCTGCGGCTTTCGGACAAGTCAATTCTTGGAACGGATCCGAAAGATGCAATGAGAGACGTATCGGTGATCACTCGTGTGAACGTCGATGTGTGTTTCATATTAAAAAGCAATGTAAATCACACTGCTATTTGATAGATACGTGAATGGGTCCGTTTAGAGTCCGACAGACGGATCCAAATACGTATCGAAAAACGTATGTTTACACAAACGCAACACGCCATGTGCACTACCTAGGTATTTCACACGGTTAATTCGGGGTAATACGCCCGCAATTACCCGTGTGGACGTGAGCGCGGCGGAGCGGAGCGGCCGGCACCTCGCGGCCCATAACTACATTCAGCGGCCGTAACGCCGTAGTAATTAATGTCATTATTCCCCTCGCGGATTCTAGGGAAGGAAACGTATCCATAGTTCATTGGAACTTGGATTCCGTAATGAATGGGCCGTATTTCAGCACGTAATTTGCGCAGTACACCGTGAATTAGGGGCTGAAATACGTGCTCAAATAAGCCGTGTGAACATGGCCTTAGGCTGCGTCCAAAATACTGCAGGATTTTGAATCAGAATTTGAACAGAAAAACCAACCGATTTTGAACTGATTTTACTCGGTTTTCACATGTGGTTTTTCAATGTTTTTTTTCCAGTCAGTGTAGAGATATATGTATCTATAAAGAATAGGTAGCTCTGATATGAATATTTTATGTTCATATAAAAATATTAATATATATCCGGATACATATTTTTGTAATTACTTAAAGGGGTTGTCTCACTACATTGATTCATCTTACCTCAGTCCTGTTTTCTTGGTTTCATTTTGGATTCAGGTTTACTGGCTTCTACAAGGCTGCATTAGAAGTCAGGTCTGTAGCTATAGCAACCAGTGCTGGCAGCCTATTAGGAGGGATCAAACAGGTCTGTAGCTATAGCGACCCGAGGAGCTGATGCAGCCCATACAAGAGGGGATATTTAGGAATAGGTAGGACACTGTTAATAGACATATATTGCAAAGTGACTTGTTTTTGCAAGATCTTTAACATAAAAAGCAATCCTTGTAGTGAGACAACCCCTTTAAATATATATATCTCAGTAGTATCTTTGTATCTCTATGTGTTTGTGTATAAATATATGTATATATTTAGAGGTTTTAGTTTTGAAATCAGACCTCAGAACATCAGTGCTGTGTAGACTACAGCTCAGAGTTTCTACTGAGGTCAATGGGAATGATTTAGTCTGATTTTCACTGTTTTCAAATCCAAAAACCATGTCAAAGTCCATGTCCAAAACCTCCTGCTGTGTAAACCAAATGTGGATATTGTTCACCGCTTCCAGATGAGCCCCGTCAGTGCCAGTAGAGGATACAAGTTGCGTAACTCCCCACCAGACTCAGGCAGGATCATACGTTCCACCTGTTGATAGGACAGGACTTTCTCTGGCCTTTCGCAATTGTTTTTGTGTAGGGGATAATGCACACAGCCGTATATACGCCTCATGACAGGTATACAGGGCATCTGCTGTAAGTCTCCAGCTTCATAGAGAAACACAAACGTTTTGACAGATTTTGTACAGATCCAATAAACTTAAAAGAGCAACACTCCAACAGAACCAAAGACGACGTTGATTAACTACTGTTATCTACTTGTAGCTGAATATTAGTTGATTACTGCTCTGACAATCTAGCCCTTTATGCCAGTGCTTTCCAACCTGGGATTCTCCGGTTGTTGTAGAACTACAACTCCCAGTAGATCCAGGTAGCTGCACACATTCAGGGAATGCTGGGATTTGTAGTTCTGCAACAGCTGGAAAAGCAGCCATCTAGATTACACAGCTGTAATGGGCCCCATGTTCTCAATGACAGGTGGTGACATTCACACTGCTCCATATAAGCTTAGCTTCGAGGATTTTACCAGTTTATGTGCGAAGCAATGATATCTCCCGATCAGATCGCGGTCAGATCGTATCAAATCGGAAATGCCCGCAGCATTCCGATACATGAACACGACACCTTCCGCCTTCCATAAGCTTCCTAATACAATACATCCCAGTGAGAGTCTGCCCGTGTCACCCGCGTCAGCTGTCACTCACCTCTAGACAAGAGCCCCGATATCCGCCACATTGTTACCAC
Source organism: Phyllomedusa bahiana (assembly GCA_025379985.1). Taxonomy (NCBI): domain Eukaryota; kingdom Metazoa; phylum Chordata; class Amphibia; order Anura; family Hylidae; genus Phyllomedusa; species Phyllomedusa bahiana. The sequence goes on along the minus strand of JAODAL010050788.1, from coordinate 1,062 downwards.
CGTCCCGATCACAGGACCACCAATGCCAGGACGCATGCGCCGGGAAGACTCCTGCCACAGAGTTCAGGTAACTGGGGTAGAGCGTCTTCAATGACGTAGGAATAGGCAGGGCCGAAGGGAAGTGATACGTGAGTGATGCGCCGGACGCCATATTTGTGTCTGGCAGTGTACACTTTTATTTAAAAAGTCGACATTTCTATAGACCTTTAAAATAGCAGCAGTATTCTAGAATCACGTCCTTGTTCTTAATGTAGAAAAAAACATTTTGCCTAGATTTTAATTGTACTGTAAAAAAGTGTGTGTTACCAGCAAAAAAACTGTAGTAAACATTGGTGATGTGACTGCATTTATCCCCACTGAATGCAGAACTATAAGTACTATATGTTTACAGACGATGGGTCTCCTTTATGAAAACCATCTAACAGTAAGACTGTCTCTGTTGCCCATAGCAACCAGTGAATTCAGCTTTTGCCATACTTGCCAACTTGGGAAAGTGAGAGATCTGAAGCAGCGGTGTGCATAGTACGCCATGCCAAAAAATTGCATGACCACACCCTCTTGTTTGGTGAGCCACGCCCCTTAGAAAAAGCCACACCCACCCCACCTAACTGTGTAACTGCTCTGGAAGAAAGTTAAATTAGGGTCTTGGGGTCACCCAACTTTCCTGGACTGTTGGATAGTCTATTCAGCATCCAGGAGATCTGGGAGATACCGCCAAACTGTACCTGACCCTACACCAGACATGCCAACTCTCCCGCTTTTGGCGGGGGATCCCGCTAATGGGATTCCCCCTCGCCACCCCGGCAGAGTTGGCGAACCTCCCGCCGCCAGCAGGCAGCGAGGGTTCTTTAAATGACCGCGGCGCCGGAGTAGCGTCAGGATGCGAGTCTCACTGACTTGTGTGGCCGCAGCTGCACAATCAGTCAGTCAGCAGCTGCACGCTCCGTACAGGGAGAAGGCAGGAGGGATCGTTCCCCTCCTCCCTTCTCCCCTGTATGTACAGCGCCGGTGTGCACTGTACATACAGATCAGCGTCGCAGGGGGTGTTGCGCGCGGCTGCAC